>VXAC01008319.1:0-26433 GCA_013399225.1 Rhipidura dahli | reverse complement strand
TTTTTTTTTTTTTTTTTTTAATGTGATAGAAAAACACATATTTTATCTGCTGCTTTATAGCTTAGGGATTAGGCTGATAGTTCAGGCTGAAAGGTAATCATCCATATTCACTGGAATCTAATTGCGTACATGAGAACTGTATAATATAGAATAATAATATAGAATTGTGTAATTGTGTTTGGGAGCAATTTCTTCATTTCTTAGCTCTAATTGATTGTAAATCAACCTTCATGGAGTATTAAATCCTTTGAACAACCTGAAGTACTAAATCACTTCAACAATAAACCTTTTTAATTTAAGGAGTCTGTCTGTTCCCTGTGGAAAAACTGGGAAAATCTGCTTTTCTGGGATTGAATACAGTATTGGCTGCTTCTCACCTCTCCTGGGACAAGATGTGAGTTGAACTGGGGAAGTGCCCCCAGGGGTAAAGGGGCAGAAGAGAACTGGCAGCAGCTCAAAGAATTTTTCTTAGTGAGCAAGAACTCTTGATTCTAATGTGCAAGAAATTAGACATGGAAAAAGCAGACCAGCATGGCTGGGTAAGGATCTCCTGATCATAAGGAAAAGTGGGAAAAAATTGCCTAGACAGGGACACTGACATTGGGAAAAATCTTGGGATACTACAGTGTTCAAGATGACGTTGAAAGGGGCTTTGAGTAACATGATCCAATGGCAGATGTCCTGGGCCGTGGCAGGATGGCAGCATTTCGTGATCCTGAAAGGTCCCTTCTAACCCAAACCATTCTCTGATTCTCTAAATCATTTGTCTGTGTCACATCTCTGCTTAATGCATTTGGGAAGAGCTGTCATCCTGCTGTGTGGATGTTGTTTGTGGATTAATAAGAATTTCTAACATATAGTGTTGTGCCAATTCCAGAGTTCTTTTTTCATTAATTAATTCCCAGAATGGCCTGGCATTTTAATAAAGAGTTATCATCACATGTATCCAGGGAGGAGGTAGGCAGATCATGAGGGATGAAAGGAGGATTCCAGTTCAGTGGAGCCAGCAGCTACACTGAGACCTGCACGTTTAGTAATCAGTAAATATTACTGTTTCTACCCTTCTGGTAGGTTCTATTAGATTTTCTCTTTCCTGAAATAAATCAAGCTTGCAGCTTTGTGAAGCAGAACAAGAATAAAATCTGAACTTCCTTTGGAAAAATGGAAACCCAATTCTGAGACATAGAAAAAATTTGTCAGACAAAAATATCAAGACAAAAATCATCAGAGTTTAGTGTTATACCTGAGAATTTATTCAATTTTGTTTCCATGAGTTAAATACTATTTTTGAATAACAGGTTGTCTTGGGGTGACTTTACAATGTGTATCCTCTACTGCTGCTCTATGGCCAGATGTGACTCCTGTGCCTTTCTGTGTCTTTAAAACTGGGTGCAAGAGAAAGAAAAAAAAGCCAGTGAACTTTTCAAAGCAGTTTATGCTCCAAGGTCTCTGCTACTCCTCTGGGTGCTTCTGTGGCAGCAAATGCAGAGGATGCACCCTTTTTGCTGCTTTTCAGCCAGCTTTCTGTTCTGTTTCTCTGAAGAGAAACAGAATTTCTCTGAAGAGAAACAGAGAGTTAAACTTTTTTTTCCTGTGATTTTGGCTTCTTCTTCTTCTTTTCTGGAACTCTTCAGAACACACCAGGAGACCCTACACCATTGGCCTGGAGTGGGGCGTATACCAACCCAGGGAAAAGAGAGAGAGAGAGAGACAGAGACTACACCCACAGAAAGGACTGAAATCTTCCCAGGTTACTCTCCACAGTGAGAAGTTTTATTATTTAGCATTATTCTTTTACCACTGTGCATTTTGCCTGTTAAATAAATATTTTTTTCTTTCACTTTCCTCTGAGGAATTTTTTTCTGAAATTAATGGGGAAGGGGTGGCTGAAACCTGCCTTCTATCAGAGGATGTTTATTTTGGACATTTCCCCGAATTTGTCTCAAACCGGGACACAGGTGAAGAATATTGGCATCTTCACCATATGTGGAAAAAGGCTTTCTGTCACTATGGGTGCAGCACACAGGAAAGGTTTTGAAATTACAGACACTGATTTCTGGGAGATACAAGGGGTGCATGGGGGAGCATCTTGTAAATTGTCTAAAAAGTCCTTGTAAAGCCACAGAAGAAACACAGAAGCTGACAACACTCTTCCAATTGGCTGTTCTGAACACTGTATTGCCAGCTGAAAGTTTATAGGGGGTCAACCATTTTCAAAAAATTAGGAAATCACTGGTCTACAGAGAAGACAGCAATCATTGTAAACTATTAGGTCCTGTATGAGAGAAAATGAAAAACACTTATTGAAACTGAAAGAGAGAAGAGAGTATTCTGGAGTTTGCTCCATAATACACATCTTGATTTTTTTCATCAACTTCACTTGAAATATATTGTAAAATATCTCACAGGTCTGGTTTCTCTGGATTCTTAATTTGATTTCTGAAGAGACCTTTAGTTTAAGAAAAAAAAAAAAGACTTGCAAAAGGCACCCACTTCCTTCATGGCAGAAACCTTGAGATTATCTAATGAAGCTAAACATGAAATGAGCAATTTCACTGTCCTGCAGCCAATAGATCCTGACCTGGGGTACTGCTGGATGGAAAACATCTGGCAAATTTGGAAGTACAGGACAGATTTAGAAAGGTAACAGCTTGCAAGGGCTCGGGTGAAGGAGAGAGCAAGGTTGGGAAGAGGGATGAGTGAAACAGGTGGAGGAGAGATACACAAAAATGTGGCTTTGAAATGTGGGGTGATGAAGGGATTGTATAGGGAAAGAGGAACAGTTCTCTTGGATGTTGATGGCAGGACATGAAATATCAAGCTTAAACTGAAGCAAGCAGTGTTCTTTCAGGGCATTTATGAATAAAGGCAGCACAAATAACAATCAGGGAAAAACTAATGGATCTGAAAGTGAGCTGCTGTGCCAGCGTGTGAAGACAAACACAAACTGGTTTCTCAAAGGTTTCCCTGAAAACATCTCTGCAGTGACAGGACAAGGTGAATGGCTTTTAGCTGAAGGAGGCTAGATTTAGACTGGGTATTAGGAAGAAATTGTTTAAGTGTGAGGGTGGTCAGGCAATGGCACAGATTGTGCAAAACAAGATGTGAATTCTTGGAATTGGACATCCCTGGAAGTTGTGGGAGGTCTATCCCTGGATATTGCCACCGCCTCCTACTCTGGCTCCACCTCTGACATGGGGGACTCCTCCTTGGGGGAGGACTCTGAAGGTAGGACTAGGGTTTAAGACCCACCCATCCTTCTAGAAGGAAGGCATGCCCAGGGCTCTGGACCTACCCACCCTTCTGGAAGCTTCTGTTAAGTTTGATGTTTTATTGGCTTTTGTTCATTGTACCCTCCCCTCAGATGTTTTAATTGGACCTCGGACCCTTGTACCCTCCCCTTGCCTTTTTCCCCACTGGCCATACACTTCGACTCCTCCCAGTTTGTGCCTCCCTTAAAACTGCCCGCACACCCTGAACCCTCTGGAGTTGTCCCTCCACAACTCTCCCTCCTTGGTCTCCTTCCCCTTCATCCTAATAAATGGAGACCATGGGGGAGATGCCCTCCTGCAGCCCTTTGCCTCCTCTGCCTCATTTCATCTTTGCCTCGCCTATCACTCACCTCGAGCTGCTCCACCTCAACGCGAGCCAACCGCGCCCTGCCCCAAGGCAGCGCACCTGATACGAGCCCTTGGGCATTAAAGAGCCAGCGTCTAGGCTGAGGATAGCCCAAGAAACCCCAGGCTAATTACAGCAGGAAGTGTTCAAGGTAAGGTTGGATGGGGCTCTGAGGAACCTGGAATACTGGAAGTTTCCCTTCACATGGCAGGGAACTGGAACTGGGTGATCCTAACGGCCCCTTCCAACCCAAACCGTTCTGTGATTCTGTGATTCCAGGGTAAATTGAAGCAACCAGAGAGAGTAATATTGAACCACTGTGCATTTTTCAACAGCAACATTTGCAATCAATGCTGATACAAGTCTGGAAATTTCAAAGGATCTGCTTCTTAGAAAATGGCAAGAAGCATTATCCACCAAGTACTGTTTGCTTAGAGTTACCACTGTGACTGATCACCACAGCTCCTGACTGACATCTCAGCTGTCAGAGAGGTCTCGTCACACAAGTTCATAGTCTCATTTGACAACTGGTTGGGAATTGAGGTGAACCAAGTTTGCCCATGGCCACAGAACACAGCAATGCCAGCAGCACAACAGAGCAGATTTCTGGAACTTCCAGCTCTAGCATCTGAAGTGACTTAAAGAAAAGGAGCTTTTTAGGTTAAAGCTACCAGTTAAAATGGAGGTTGGAAATTATTATTATCACTAATGACTTAATTAAGGGACATAAGAGGCCAGATAAATAGACAGATGAATAAGTAGTTCAGAGGAAATCTGGTAGAAAGAGGATTCTCCCTGCTACAGCTTAGCTTGCCACAATTATCTAATAATCACAGTAAATATGGAGATCAGCAGATTATTTTCTCAACATCGAATGACTTATGTGGCATGTCAGCAAAACACCCAGGAGAATAAAACACACCAGCAACTGCTCTCTAATTACTCTTTTCAGATGGAGTAATGATCTTTAATGTGCAGTGGATCTCATTAATTAACTCTCAGATTTTGATTAACTCTTTGCTTAATTTACCTGCCATAATACATTATTGAAAATGTCAGTTTAACAGGTATTTTGCTCATTTGGGGAGGAAAAAGAGGAAACTGCATGTTCATAAGTGGTTTTTGTTGCCTCTTTTCTGGAGATTTTGCTGGTAATGAGTAACTTTCCTAATACAGATACATGGAGTAAGAACCTATTGAAACCTCCAATGTGTTTGGTTGCCCAAATCTAATGAATTCAAGGGGAAAGAGATAATGATGGTCTTTAAATGCACCTCACACATTTTTAAAGCAGTTTTTAGGTATATTTAAAAAGTGTTAACTGAAGCAGAACTCCTCTCTTCAAAAGGAAACAGCAAAACTGTGAGAGTCAGAACCGCTATGTGGTGTCCCAGGTCTGCTACACCAGCCACTGAAAGAAATGCACTCTAAGTCTTATTTATTGTTAACCGCTGCCTCCATAAACACTGGATATCCTTCCTGTCCCATAAAAACAAATATCTGAGTTCTTTCTGCACATTTGAAAATTTACTTTTAATCCAGTTAGTGTAATTAAAAGTAAATACAAAGTACCAGTTTAGCCTGTGGCAGTAATCCCGTGGAATGATGTACAAGGCTCTTCCTTGGGTTTACTTCATTAGTGCTGCCACTATCATGACTGAAATAATTGCATTTGGTGTTTCATTGCCCTCAATATAAGTTTTGCTCATGCTGGAGTTGATTTGTCCTCCCTATTCCTTCCTGGAGAATAGTGGTAGAGTCAGTATCTTATTGCAGTAGAGGAATGGACAGCACAGGGTCTTTCCTTGGGAAGCCAAAGGGACAATTCCCTCCCATTTCTTCCTCTCTCACAGCTCTCCTTGAAGAATGGAGCCCAAATTATTTTGTCCCTTTGTGGTTTGTAGGTGAACAGCTGATTTTCAATATTGTCTTCACCACAAAGATCCTGTGAAATCTTTGTTTCTCCCATTCCCTCCCAAGTCTTCACACATCTCCCACATTTAACCCCACTTCGTAGCCTTAGCAAATCACAGAAATTCAGGGAATATCCTGAGTTGGAAAGGACCCAAAAGGGCCATCAAAATTTGGCTCCTGACCCCTCATCTCTCCAAACAGCAGCTTCTTTGGGGCAAAAGCATTTCTCACTCAGCTTGGACAAGACCACAGAGTTTCTGTTTCATGTAGGTACGTAAGCAGTAGAGGAAAATAAATGTCTTCCTTACTCTGTCATTTTGGCTTTTAATTTTGCAGAAGATCTATTGCATTTTCTCCCTCCCTCCAGTATTTCCCAGCATTTCTAAGGAACGCTGATGGATATTTTTAGGCAAAACTCAATGGAAAGATGTTCTTTTTATAGTCAGGCACTTAAGAAGATGAATATGCTGTAAACAATGACTGTGCTTGATAGTGATCCTGCCCTGATGTAACATTTATTGATGTAGGAAATTAGAGACTTGTGCTAAGCTGAACTAATTGCCATAACTACAGCTGCAGACAACTGAGACCCATTAATTACCTAAAAAAATAACAAAGAAAATGTTCCAATTTGTTTCAGGGATATTAGATTTTGTCACATTCCCCTTTCTTCACGACCCCAGTATACATGCATCCACAATATTATTTCCTGATGTTGCCTAAGTAGGAGAGCAAGTTTATCACCCAATATGACAATTTTCTGGAATGTAGAATGTGGAAGGAGTTCTGTAATGATAAAGAGATGGCTGGAGCCATTCATTTTGGGTTTGACTGTGGTATAAAAGTCAAAGACATAGAATCTGCTCTTGAAGAACTTGAAACCAAAATTTTCTGTAATTTAAAAATCGTTTATTCCTTCTGTTTTCAGGCAAGTTATTTCATTGTGGACAAGAGCATTGGTGAGATTAGAAGCACTGTTGACTTTAGGTTTCTTCTGGTTCTTCTAAAAATGATTCATAAAAATATGATTTTGCCACAGCAAAAGCAAAAACTATAATTAATAGCAATAGTAATTTCATTTTTGTCTTCTGTTATAAATTTGATGTAGATTCAAGTGATAAGGAACCAAATGTTTTTCAGTCACAGGGATAAAAAAGCAGAAATGTTCAGGTAGTCTTTAAAGTAACATCCACTTCTGTGTCTGCATCCTTTGGAGTGAAGCATGGCTGAAGGAGATTGACCAGATTTGGCAGATATAGTAAGTTAATGGTGAATTAAGTTCTGAGAGAGAAAATAAATTTAGAGAATTTTTATCTGTTCATCTTGTCCTCAGGTCTTCAAAAATGATTCATGGTGTTGTGAAGGACTTAATTACATTACATAAAATATTTTTCTCTAAATTGCAGAATCCCTTGCTTGTAATAAGAAAATTAATTGCTCCTTTTTTGGTAACTAAGATATTCATAACCAGATAAATATATGGACCTAAGTTGTCCAAATAGAAATTTATCCACTTAAAGGAGAACAGTCCCCATCCTGCTGTGCCTTGTCATGATCCAAGAATGTGATAGGAGACCTATGGATGCTCATTATCTAACTCATGGCTCAAACCTGCACTGTGAGAAACCATTGTGCTGTGATCCCCTGCTGAAAGGGATGTATTCCACAAGACATATAAATTTTGGGGTTTCTTTAGAATTCCTTTTACATGTGTCTTGAACGGGCACATGAATTTCCCATTTCTTAAGCTGTTATCAACTAGATTAAAATCCCAAATATATTAATGTAACATGATGTTGGAAGACATCCTTGCAGCCATGCTGCAAGAACATCCAGCATTCATATCCTACGTCCTACAATTTCTTTCCTTCTAGATCTCACCTGTACTTACTGTTTACTGCCTACATTTACTGGAAAATGACCATGGTTGGCTTCAGTTTTGAAAAACTTCAATCACACATTCAGGAAGCCATGTTCAATTTTAAGTCTTTAGATAAATGGTTCTAGGTTTGTGTTTCTGCTGTTTTATTAATTGGTTGTGATTTGACCAGAGTTCCCAGTATTGTAGTCATAGATGGCCAGAGACTGAACAAAGCCCTGATTCAAAGGAAAGACAAATTACCCCATAATCTTGAACCACCATCCTAAAGGACAAACAAAGACAGAAATGTTGTTAAATACTGAACACAGAACTGCAGAGTGTTTGGAAATCTGGAATTTTTATTTAATTCTCAGTTGTCAGTGCTCTGTCTCAGAAATTCCACTGTTTGGGGTGTTCTGCACTGGATCACACACCAGGTGGATGAATTACATATTCAGCATGGAGAAAAACAAACTGATAAGTGCTTGAGTTGGTAACCTAGCTGATAAGGACAGAGAGGCACCAGCCTTGAGAATCCCATCCTCAGAGCAAGAGGTGCCTTTTCACAACAAAGCAGGGTTTCCAATCAGCAATATCCCCTTTCCTATCATTCAGGACCAGCCTCTTGTTTCATAGCACCACAGATTTAGAGTTCCCTTGCTGATCTCCTGTAGTTTATTGATTGATTGATCGATTAAATGAGTTCCACTGATGTATAGCTGTCAGTGTGGCAATATCCAGGGGAAAGGCAGTTGCTGCAGTCCCACTGTTGGGCCATGGTCAGATATATTTTTTGATTCAAGCCAATATGCTTGAATATTTTCCAGTGGGTAGATGGGCCTGCAGTTTCCTACAAATCTAGCTGTCCAACTTTGATGCTGATTTCTTGGGCTTTAATTAAAGACAAAAAAAAGTTATTTCAGATTATCAGGAACACTGACTTTTAGTGTGGTTTAATGGCACTCATTAGATGTTTCAACATCATCCCTCTATTTATATCCAAATGAAGGAAGCTTCTTCAGTGGGGCCTAAAATATCTAATTATGGATTTCTGGCTTCAAAAGGGACCTTGTAGGTTTCTCAATCATTCCCTTTATTTTTCTAGCACACTGTTTTATCTCCAAAGCTCATAACAAGGCTGGAAAAACTCCTCTGATGACAATTCCACAACTTTCATTGACAATTACTTCTAATCCCAGAATGATTGTTTAGTTATGATACTTCTTTTCACGTTACTTTCAAGTCCTCGTTAGTGAAGTCCCCCTAGTTTTGCATACCCTGCTTTGTTCTGTTTATGGGCTGCACTTGACTCTAAGAGATGATTGAGCCCTTTTACACCAACTCTTTAAGCAATGGCTGCATCTTTTTCTCTGAACAGAGAGTGCTCAGCCTATTTTTAATTACCAAAATCTATATCCAAAATTTTCATCTTTATTTCATATCTCCCCTTTCAGCTCTCTTCTAAAGAACCACCGTATTGGGATAACTTCAGCAGTTGTAGTCTAACTCGTTAGTGTTGTACAGATTATTATATTTTCTTGTAAGTACTCCCTTTTGAGCAGCCATGTAATTTTTTTGGATGTTTGAGGAAGACAGAGGAAGATTTTTTTTTTTTTGGTTTCCAGTTATTATCTTTTTCATGTGCTCAAAGACTTATTTAATCACACATAAAGAACTCGTGCCGTTTGTCTTAAAAAAGGACAACCAAGAGGTGACTGTATTATGGTATAAATATCTCCACAGGGAGAAATACCAGGTAGTAAAGAGATCTTTAATTTAGCAGAGAAAGACATAACAAGAAACAGAGCCCAGAAGCGAGAAACATATAAATTCAAATTAGAAACAAGGCATGAATTCTAAAACATGTGAAAAAAATTAACATAGACTAAAAACCTCAATGGTCTTGGTGAATGCTCCATCTTCCTGGGCTTTACATGAAATATGCAGGTGGATTGTTTTCTGGAAGGTATTTTTCACAAATATACATTTTGGATTCATCACAGGAGAAATTGGGAAAAATTTCTTAGATTTTTATTTTCAGAAAGCTGTAGAAGATGTTTTAATAATACTTTCAGGTCTCAAAACTTGTGAAATATTTGATTGACAAGACAATCCTGTTGCTATGGATATTAGGAGAAAAACTGGTAACAGCAGGATGGGAACTTAGTTGTGAGACAGATAGCTTAGTGTATAAAGGGTCAGAGCAAATTTAATTTCTGTGTGACACATACACACAGAACCTGTCTTTGCTAACAGAAATATATAGAAACAGCCACACTGAGGAGAAAAACAAAACCTCACAGAAGCATATGGGCCTCCCTGCTCCCAGATCTCACTCTGGGTATGAGTGGGTGGAAGAAAAAATAGTGTAGGACAGATATTAATTCATATACTCACAGAAGAGCCTGGGTTGGAAGGGACATCAAAAGACCATCTGGTCCAATTTTCATGGGAAAGGGGGTCCAGATTAGGCCATCCAGCACCCTGCCCCATCCCATCCTGAGAATCCCTTGTGATGAGGTTGTTTTGTTTGTTGATTGTTCTCACTATAAAAATTTTCTCCCTTGTACCAAGATGAGACCTCTCCCAGTGCAGCTTGTGCCCATTGTCCCTTGTCTTCTGCAGGTGGCTCCTCATGAAGAGAGGAGACATCACTCCTTCACTATTTCCTCCCAGGACAGTTTCTCCAGCCCTTTGATCATCTTTTCCCCTTGTTGTGCTGCTTTGCCAGCTTTCTTGAATGCAAAACTTCTATGTTGGATTGCATCTTCTACAGGAGAATGAGTTTAATTTTGCTTTAAGAGTCCTGCTCTATGAATCTCAGCCCCACATGTTAATTTCTCAAGATCATTTTGAATTTTAATCCTATCCTTTTAAATCCTTTAATTATCTCTTTCTTTTTAATGCCTGGAGTGCTTTTCCTATAGCATCTTCTGCATTTCTAGTGGAAATACTGAATATATAAAATCCAGAAGCAGTTGCTACTTGATTTTTCCCCTAAATTCTTCAACATTATTACAGCCAGCTGCATAGCCATTTTGCAGTAGTTACAAGGAAAGTGTATATATCCTGTTTTAAAAACTTCACAAGGATTCTGGGAATGAAAGGGTGTGGTCCTGGTCCCCTACCTAGTCAGTTAGACACATTTTGCTAGAAATACCAGGGAGAAAGTGAAGATCAAAGATTTGTGCTATAGATGCTTAAGGAACTCAATAGTAGCGAGCTCGTGAATGATTTAATATTTCCCTTTCATTCAAGGTTAAAGAAGAACCTGGATAAATAATGAGCCTTGTCAGGTTTAGGATGAAGTTCTTTGCCACAATGTGCAAAGGTGTGGTAGAGACAGTTACTGTAGGAGAAATGAGCCAACAACCATCTCACATGGTCTTAATTTCCTTTTCTTTCTTTAGGCAAATGCCACACAGAAAGAAATTCAAATTCACCCAATTGAAATTGCTTCCTAAATTGGTCACATGCAATTTTATATATTCTGTTTCCATTTGCTCTGCTTTGGTCACTCTGCAACTCCTTTCACCAAAAGAAAAATAAAATTGAGCCCCTTAATACACAGGCCTCCAAGTCACAACAAGAGCATGGGGTTCTAAACATTCCTTTTGCCACTTTTTAAAGTTTGATTCTTCTGGAAGCTATTGTCACACCAAACCGTAGAATCATGGAATCACTGAGGTTGGAAAAATCCGACAAGATCATCAAGTCAGAGTTTCAGCCAAATACTCATTAAAAACCCATTAAAGTGCCACATCTACTTGGTTTTTGAGCGCTTCTGGGGATGGTGACTCCCTGACTTCTCTGGGGAGCCTTTTCCAGTGCCTAATGATCCCTGGAACATCACTGATAACTGAAGAAACCCCTTTTCAGGCTTACTCCCTTTTCCTGGGGTACTTTAATGCTGCTGTCAAGCATTCAATACAGCACAGGATCCTTTGGGACAAAAGTCTCCAGAGTACATGAACAAGTGAACTCAGAAGCAATGCAATCCTCCATGCTTAGCTTGACGGATCAAAATACCTCAGGAAAATGGGATTTTATTCCATATATTGTGAGGACCGACGCTGTTGCTCAAGCAATAGAAGTGTAACGACACCTCTGGGTTATACACACAATTATTTCAGTGTAAACACAGGAAAATGTTGCTTACAGAAATAGTTACCTGCAGTTCTAACTTGTTCTGCTCAGGTATTTACCTAATTTGAAGTAAGAAAGGCAGTCATTATGCATTAAACTCTCCCAGGACACAGTGAACACATTTTCCCTGAATAACTCTGTAGATAGCTCTGAAAAATTGGTCTTGGAGTGCCTGTAGCAATAGATACATTCATCATGAGAGCATTACCAAAATGCTATATTTAAACTTATCTAAGACTCTGAGAAAGTGGGAGTCATATTAATGCAATTGTATTTGCAAACACAATCTAGTTAAAGAAGAATGGAAATAATGTAGATTACTCTTCCCAAGGGAGAGAGTAATTTTCTCCAGAGGCTAATAAAGAAATGATCTATACTCAGGAGATTATTTTTCTAAGTTAGTTGCACTCTAGAAATCATAAATAAATAAAATAATATTTAATACTGTATTAATTGGGAGGAAAACACTTTTAACACATCAGACATCTGTAATATGTTTTTCTACATACCCATATTGTAATACAGATAACATATTTAATTACTGTCTATTTGTTTGAAGAGGTGTTCCTATCATTCATTTTAATGGCTTCCATCATGGAAAACCATCTGCTGTTCACAGGGATGTTATTAATATTTCTGTTGAGATTCCATTTAGGTGCAGAATTATCAAATAATTGGCTATCAGGTGTTAAAAATATTTATTTCCTCTTAGTTTATTTGAAACAAAACCTGCTTAAGGTCTGATAATCTCTACCTGTTTCAGACTCTAGATTTAATCAATTTAAGGGCTAAAATAGAAATAAGTTATTTATTTCAATCTTTTCTACATAATATACAGATAGTAAGGGCAAAATATACAGAAATAGGGCACACACCTTCCTCCCTTGAGCAAGTCATCATTTCAGACTGGCTACTGAGGCTCCTCCATGCCACAGGGGTGTATTTAGAGTCCTGAGATCACAAGAGAAGGCAACAGCATGGAAAACTGGCAGCTACCTAAGCTATACCTTTAAAAATACGAATTACAGGAATTGAATAACTCAGTCTCCCATAGCCCTTGTACATATTTTCAGGAATATGACACCTCATTTTCTTATTGCAAATAAATGTTATAACTAAGCAGACATTTCTGTGTCTGACAATAACAAAGATTTTCAGAGCAAAATGTGTCACAGGAACAATTTCTAGCCACAGGATGGATTTGGACCCAGCTCAGCGTTGAAGTAAGAGATATTTAAGAGCAGTATTAACAACGGGGAGCAGGTGACACAAGAAATGAGCTTGTGCTGTGAGGAGGAAAACACAAATACCCAGCATCTCATTTCTGCTTCTGGTGCTGAAATTTTTATTTGCTTTTCACTGGAACAGATCCTTGTGTAATGCAGGGTGAAGAGCTGAGTGCAGATATTGGTGTGAGATGTTCAACAAATCCACCTTCCTGTTGAGATACAGCTGTGAGTGAACAGCAGTCCTTTCCTTGGAGATCTGCAGCTGCCCTGCATCTTCTTCGCAAGGAAGATCTCTGCTCTCTGGTGACCAGTTACAGGATCTGAAGGAATGGCTGGAGCTGTGCCAGGGGAGGTTTAGGTTGGATATGAGGAAAAAATTCTTCACCCAGAGGGTGGCTGGGTGCTGGATCAGGCTCTCCAGGGAGGTGGTCAAAGCACCAAGGCTGACAAAGCACAAGAAGTGTTTGGATAACTCAGGCACAGGGTGGAATTCTTGAGGTGTCCTGTGCAGGGCCAGGAGTTGGATTTGCTCATCCTGATCAGTGCCCTCCAACACAGAATGTTCTAGGATTCCATGAATAAACTGGAGAGTTACAGGAATATGTGGTTTTTAACATGGACAATTCCCTTGTGTGGTACAGAAATAATCTTGGAAGTCTTTAAAAGCACCTTTAAAATTCAGTCATGTGCAATTATTGTGAATAGTAAGCTTAGAATAACTCATGGGTTGTTTATTTGTTTTTTTAAAAACACTTAAAAAAGAACAAGGGAGAAGAAGGCCAGGCTGGCTGGGGCTTTGAACAACCTGATCTAGTGGAAGGTGTCCCTGCCCATGGTTGGAATGAGATAATCTTCTCTTCCAACCCATTCTAGGATCCTCTGAAAATAGAAAATATGAACTCTGCAGACTGAGCTCTGCAGGTGTCACTGTGAAAATGCCAGACTGTGTGGAAAAATGACAAACAAGAAGCTCTTAGTGGTTCTGGATTTCTTACAACCTCACTTGTCTGGAAAATCTGCTTGAAACTTTTTGTCTTTTGCAGCTTGGATTGTGCACACTTTGTCCAAAATGAAGATTATCCCATCAGGCAAAGATTGTTCTCAGAGGCAGGAGTGAAAACTGGGGCTGTTTGTTCTTCTGTAATTTTTCTAGATAGAGACAAATATTTCTTCCTCCTTGTAATTTAATACTACACTGATAAGGAATAGCATTTTAGATTTTTACTTTGTTCATTAATTTTTTTGCGAAGGATTAAGAATTAGGTTTAAAGAGACTGAGATGAGCAAAAAAAATCCTAAAGCTAGATGGTCTTTTTCTGTATAATTTCTACTTAAATGAATATAATTTTTCCCCCTCTGTGTTACTGAATGTTTACAAGTTTTCTTGTAAGAAAAGGCAGAATTTTAAGTTTCCTGTGATCTCAGCAGCCTAGGCCTCCCTCAGATATTGATCCTGTATTTGCAGTAATGAAACAATGGACTGGAGGTTATAAATCCTGTTGGGAATCTGGATTTACCAGTTTGAATACTGCCCTATGATAATCACCTTTTAGCAGCTTGGAGCTTGGTCATATCTTAATGGCCTGGAGGATAGAAAAAGTCAGCTCAGAACTTTTTTTTTTTTTTTAATCATGTATTAATTATTCCACTTTTCTATTTGAATTACTTTTTTTGACCTTTTAGATAGTAACTGAATGTTCTTTTCTGCTTTGTTTTTGTTTCATGTTCAAAATTATTATTTTTAAGCAAAAGCAGAAAGAATTCTAATATTAATATCAATAGTCGGATTTTTAATGTAGCCCAACTCTTAGTCAGCTCCTTAGAGAGTGGGATGTTACCTCTCAGGCACAGGGTGGAATTCTTGGAGCATCCTTTGCAGGGCCAGCAGCTGGACTCCTTGTGGGTCCCTTCCAGCTCAGGATATCCTGTGATTCTTTGAACTGTAAGGAATTGGGAGAAATAGAAACAAAATAAATTGAAGCCCAAGAGAAGTCAAAGGAAAGCTTCCAGCTGACCTAAGAATAAATCATAAGTGGATCTCTCTACCCACACTTTAAATAAATATTCTGTATATTACGCCTGGGGTTCTGAGAATGATTAATCAAGACTTAATGTTGTGATGGTGGGGCTGATGTATTTAATCACTAAAGCAGAATAACAAAGTGCAATCAATATTGTAATGGGGTTTTTTTTAGCCCTCTGGATACAAGATGCCAGCCAGTTTAGGCGGTAAAGCAGGGGATGTTCTGCTTCAGTACCTCATTTGCTGCGTTACTGAGCAATATTATTTTTTTCCTATATAATACATATTTCAAAATCAAACTCAGAGATCCGCTCAAATTAATGCTGGGAAGAAAAAACTTTTATCAATAATTGCTTATTGGTCTGCTGGTTGTTTTTGGGATACTGCTATTTCTTCAATATATCTGTTTTCCTGTGCAAATATATTTCTCCATGTTCTCTGCAAGGACTGGGATGAGGAATTCAATGCTTAAAAGAATGTACAACAGCCTTTCAATCACTGATTTTATTAATACAAAAATTAAAGTAAATTACTTTTTTCTCTTCACAGAATTGTGCTGCCCCACTGTAAACTTCCTATGCATGAAACTACTTCTATAATCATCATGATGATGATGATGATGATGATGATAATAATAGTAAAATAATAATGATGTTTAAGAGTAATTTTGTAAATATTTTACAAAGATGGACAGGGCTGTTGTGGGATTAATGTTACTTCCTGTGCAGAAATGTTGAGGAAAGCATGAGAGTAATTTCATGGGATCCTTAAGTACCAACCATCCCAAACTGGAATGTTAAGTGCCATTCCATTCTGTCTGACAAAAAATATCCCAGCAGTGTGGAGAGAACTGCGAAGATAAGGAGAGTTATCAATGCAAATAATGTCCCAATCAATATCAGAATAAAAACTGTTGCTATGTCTGTTTGCTCAGTGAACAACCACTTTAACTCATAAGGGAATAAAGAGCTTTAATAGCACCCAAATAAATAAAACATCAGCCTAAACATACTCATGCCTAACTAGTCTTTCTTCTTAAAGGGATGCACTCTAATGAAATTACAGTGAAATTTAAAATATGGTGGGCATGTGTAGAGGAACAATGAGGTCTGATGGGTTTTAGCTCTGCCGTGTGCATTCTCCAATGTCTGTTGAGATGATTGATCTCACAGGAGGTTGAGATCTTTGAGTCTCTCAGTGAGTTCAATAATCCATTTTCATGAAAATGTTTTACTTTTTACCTTCATGAGCTGTATCTTTCCTATGAATAAGAAGAGTAAAGCATAATTAGCACAGACAGACAGACAGCACATCTGAGTAAATGCATTTCCTTTAGAAAAAAGGCAGAAAAAATATTTCTTTGCAGGTACACTTGTCTCAGCATCTTTACCCAGAGAGTGAAGTCATTAAATTGAAGGCAGATTTAAGGAAAACAGCCTCGTTTACATGAAAAATTGTTCTCCATTTGCAGTTTTCTGCTAAGTGGGAACAAATAAGGCAGGGAGTTCCCAAAGCTGTGGGGAAAGGAGACAGAAAGATTAAAGAAGTTTTTCAGAAGAAAATGGAAAATTTTCTGGCAGGTAAAATAAAAAGCAAGGTCTCACAGTCATTTCTGAGGAGTTTCTCATCTCTCAGAGGCTGAGCTGAGCTCCTGTTGTGCTGAGTCCAGACCTGGGGCAGGTAAAACCAAGTATATTTGCCTGAAAGTCTTTATAACATCTGCCTGCTTATGGAAAACTGAACTGGGTATTTCTTTGAATGCTGAACAATTTCAGGTACAGGGAATGGTCTCAGGAAATCCCCGGTGAGAGAGATCAAGAAGAGGTTGATGCTACTGGTGCAGTGCTGGTGTGTGCTTCAAAAACAGTCAGGGAACAGACAGCTCTTGAGTTTGGGAATAAAAGGGGGTCCAAAGCAGGGTTTATGTCTCAGATCTCTGCCTGTAGCTCCCCATTTTTTCTGTGTTTATCCTAAATATTTTCAGAGAATCGGGGGAAGGTTTACATTGGAAAACACCTCTGAGATCATTAAGGCCAAATGTTAACCCAGCACTGCCAAGTCCAGCATAAACCATGTCCCCACATGCCACATCTTTTAAATCCCTCCAGGAATGGTGACTCCACCACTTCTCTGGGCAGCCTGTTTAGATGTCTGACAGTCCTTTTGGTGAGGAGATTTTTCCTGATATCCACTTTCTCTCATCCCAACACTTGTTACCCAGGAAGAAAGCCCAACCCCTACCTGGCTGCGCCCTCTGTTCAGGGAGTTGTAGAGAGTGAGAAATTCCCCCACTGAGCCTCTTTTTTTAGGCTAAACAATCCCAGTTCCCCCAGCTGCTCCTCCCAGGACTTGTACTCCAGACTGATCACCAGCTTTACTGTCCTTCTTTGGACATGCATTTACTTTGGTCACTTCAGGAAGCTATAAGGTGATAACCCAATTTTAGGAGTGAGGATTACTGATGCAAACCCGATTTCATCCACAGTACAGGCTGAAAAAACCAATCCCAGTGAACAAGATACAATGGCCTGAACAAGAGCTGGTGTTTGTAGCATGCTGGGAGGCAAAGATTGAAATATCCAAGACATTGTGGTCCTGCTGATATAAATTCTGCAAAGCTGTTTTCACCCTTGCAAATTTGGCGAGATGTTATCTTCATACAGAATTATTTCCTTATAATTTTAATGATTTGTTACATATTTTCTTAGTGGCTAAGAGCATTTTATTTGACAATAAAAGACATGGATATTTTTGATCTGTGAGGAATTACTCTCTCTGTGCCTTCAGCAGGGAATTTTCCACTTTCTGATGGGCTCTGTGTCCCATGCTCACCAAAAGCATAAAGAGCTCCCTAGAGCAAAACAAATCCCCATAACAAAATTTGGGATCAGCAGGATTGAACCTTAAACAAATATCCCAAATTATCATCACTCGTTTTCCCCACAGAGTTGCTGTAATATATACACAGAATAAGTGATGCTTTTGAGGTTCTTCCAAAGGATATGAGAAGCCTTTGCTGCACTTTCTTTAATTCACGTGTCACCAGATGGAACGAGCCACTGGTCCTTGGGATGACAAATTACAAAACTGCTGTATTAAATGGGAAGTTTGACAAAATTTCTTTCACAATTTTATTGTATTAAAGGCAAAGTGAGCTCACTCGGGGTAGTAGTGGTGTATCTCCTACTAAAACAACAAATAATGTTTTTTCTCTTTTTTTGTCATATTATTAGCTCAAAACAAGTTAAACCAGACAGATAGAAGATTGTGTGTCTCTTGCATTTAGGAGCTCTTGCATCACAGGCACAAAGAATGTTGTTGACAAAACTGAGCTGAAAATAAAACTTGTGCCACTGAACACCTGCAATAGCTAATATTAGGATCTATAAAAAGATCCTGCAAAGTCATTAGGATATTTAGTTCACTATTTACTCTCTTGGAAAGCAGAGAAGAGTCCAATTCTGTGTCCAAGGAACAGCTGCATGTGTAGGTGTGGAGTATTCCAGAAATATTCCAACCAAAGGCAAAGAGAGGCAGCTGGTTGTCAAAAATTATTTCAGTACATAAAGGGAGAAATATGGCGTTGGAGGTCAATGTGTCTGTATTTATTCCAGACCTATGACTTGACCTTTTGGACAAAAGGAGGTGTCCTTTGCTTCAATCAGCTTTAGTAATATGAAAAACAAAACACAAATAAAATGAAAAATTAAAAGCTATAAGTGTATTTTATTAGACACTCCGGAAATTGCAGTGCAAGAAAGGCCACACTGATTATGAGCCAGCCTGGGCTGACAGGAAAATGAAAGTAGGCTAGAAAAAGATGACAATTTCTAGGTAGACATAGAAATATATATGTATAAACAAGTGGAAGGAGGAAAGAATTATAGTGATAAATATAATTAAGAATTGAGAAAATGGATGACTGGTAAGGCTAACAAAACACACTAGGAAACACTTAATTAGAAGAACTATAGGTTAGGTGTGAGCCAATCATGCATATACCAAAAACAAAATAAAGGTAAGTGGTGTTGCTGGAACCTTTATGAACTAAAGTGGGAGAATTGATGGTAAAAATAAAGAACAATTTGTAAAATAATTAAGTACTGTAGTCAGCAGTAAAGGATAACAAAGAACACCACATTCTACTCCACCAGAGGCTGGAGTGGATGCTCAGTGTCTGCCATAAACACTGAGAGGTCCCAAAAAATTCATTTAAAAGTTTGAGGACAAGCATAAGAGAAGTCTGCTGAAAAGTTTCTGTGTGCTCAGCAAACCCTGGAGAAATGTCCTGGTCAGTGTTGCTGCTGAGAGTGGTCTGTGGGATCTAAGAGGATGCTTAGTCCTTGTGTGACCACATGAGCTGACACTCATTGCACAACAAGGTGTGTTCCTATTGGGTAGAAAGAAAAAGAAGTTGGAGTAAAGCACTAGAAGAGGTTTCCCAGAGATGCTGCACAACCTCCATTTTTGGGTGGAAGACCTGATCTAGCACAGAACTTGGCCCTACTTTGTGTGGTATTACTCCAATCCTGTATGGTATCCTGGTGTTAGACCCCTAAAATCATAAAGGTTGGGAAAGACCTCCAAGACCATCAAGCCCAACCTTTGACCAAACACCGCCTTGTCACCCAGAACAGAGCACTGAGTGCCACTTCCTGTTGCTCCTTGATGCCCTCCAGGGATGGGGACTCCACCATCTCTCTGGGCAGCCCCTTCCAATGCCTGACCAGATTTTCACCCATTTCAGTGAAGAAATTCTTCCTGATACCCAACCTTAACCTCCCTGAGCAAAGCTTAAGGCCATTTCCACTTGCTTGTCACTGTCCATCTATTTCCAAACCTAAACACTGATTACTGCAGGGAATGAGTGCTGGTCTGACCACAGAAGGTCTCTTGAGGTATAGAAAACTTAAATTGATAAATATTGCTGCAAAAGTTGGGATTTTTTTTGTTACTGTCAATGAATATGGCAATATTATTAGGTCTAGGATGTTTCTTGAATGCTTTGTTAAACTTTGGGGGAAAAGTTTCCTCATTCTTTAAAGGAATCATTTGATACATGAGAAGAGTTATATTCAACCCCAGATGTGTTTCTCTTCTCGTCTCACCTCGGTTCTGCTCTAGGAAAAGTGTTCACTACTTCTTCTGTAAAATCTGTTCTCTTGTGAGGGTGAATTTATAAAAGTATGTGGGATAATGACAAGAGAGTGCTTACACATACATTAGAGAAATTACAGTAAGCAACTGTCAGACACATTCCGTATCATCCTCTGTCAGTCTTTCCCTTAAAACAGAGGTATAATTACTTTTATCTCCCCCCCACCACTGTGCTTTGAAATCTCCATGCCTGGAAATGTTCACATATCCCAGGGTTAGATTGCATTTGTACTTGAAAAGCAGTCAGTTTAGGAATAACTTACAGGACTATAGTTCAGCTGCAACAGTTTCAATGAAGAAGTGCCAGAAAAACAATGAAGACAGCACTTGATTAATGTAGGAGCTTCAGTCCAGAACTGTCAGAACTTCATGTGTTGTCATCATAATGAAAATATAATGGATGTGATCAGGAATGCTATCTGTCTTCCATTTATTGTATGCTGAATTTGAACCAAAGGCTTCTGTGGAATTTTTAATTTTTGCTCTCATTTATTTTATGTAAGTAATTTCCCTAGTTAGAATTCAAGTGGAAGGGAAGGGACAGTAAAAGTCTCTGAGACAAGGAATTAGAACTCAGGCCTGAGAAAATTAAGAGCAGATTGAAAGTGTTGTTTTTGATTAATCAAGAAAGCTCAGAAGGGGAGAGACATCTAGGAAAGGTGAGGTGACCTTTGAAAGAAAGAGGCAGGAAGAGATGCTTCTTTTAAAGTCTTGCTTGAATAAACACAGGCACAAATTACTCTGTAAACACAGGAGCTTCTTTCCTCTGGGTTTGAGCGAGCTGGTCTGGTTGAAGATGCCCCTGCTCATTGCAGGGGGGTTGGACTAGAGGTCCTTTGGAGGATATCCCATGTCTGACTTCTGGAAGATAAATGAAAGAGGGAAAAAAATGTAAATACATTTGTAATATTCTGTTCATTACAGAATCACGGACTCACAGAAGTTTTAGGGTTGGAGGGGACCTGTGGAGATTATCCAGTCCAACCCCCCTGCCAAGGAGCAGGTGACAAGGAACACATTGAGGTGGGTTTGGAACGTCTTCAGAGAGTGAACTCCACACCCTCCCCAGGCAGCTGTTCTAGGGCTCTACCACCCTCCTTGGAAAGAAGTTGCTCCTCATGTTGAGGTGGATTTTGTTGTATTCTAGTTTATAGCCTTTGCTCCTTATCCTGCTGCTGGGCACCACTGGAAGGAGTCTGGCACTGTCCTCTCAACACCAACCTTTGAGATATAAATACTTGAGATACTTGTATGTATTGGTGAGATCCTGTCTCAGTCATGTTTTCTCCAGAGTAAGCAGGCCCAGCTCCTGCAGTCTCTCCTCACAACAGAGATGTTCCAGGCTCTTCACCATCTCTGTGGCCTCTGCTGGACCCTTTCCAGTAGCTCCTTGTCTTTGTGGAGACCAAACTAACACCAGGGCAGAGTAGAGGAGGAGAAGGATCATCTCCCTCAACTTGATGGCCACACTTTTCCCTATGAACCCCAGGATCCTATTGGCCCTCCTGGCCCCCGAGGGGGCTCAGGACATGCTGCTGGCTCATGGACAACTTGTCACCCACCAAGACACCCACGTCATTCTCAGCAGAGCTGCTCTCTAGTAGGTCAGCCCCCAAGCTTTGCTGGTATTTGGGATTATTCCTCCCCAGACACAGGACCCTACACTTGCCCTTGTTGAATCTCATCAGGTTTCTCTCTGTCCAACTCAGTATTCTCCTGTATAACTCCTAAGTCCTGTATTCATGGCCACTGATGCTGCCAGCATTTCTCTATCTCGTTATCAACCATTGAGCTTTTAATTGTTGTTATGTGATTACAAGTTCCCATAGAGACTGATGGCCATTGCCACTGGATTATTGATATTCAATTATGTCTGTTCTCTGTTTATGCTGTAGTCCCGTCCACTTTCTTAATTTGAGAGATGAGTCTGTGCATTAATTTGTTGTTTTTCCTTTAACCAATAGAACAGCAGATTAATTGAATTTCTTCCTCAATAAATGATATATTTCTCAGGATATACACCAGGTTAAAATTCTGGTAAGGAAAATAAACCATCCTGAACACTGTGGTTTGACCAATATAACAGAAAACTCATGAGGAATAAACTTATTTCCATTCCACCTATTATCCCAATTATTGGCTTTGCATCTCAGATACAGGAAGCAGAAGGACACCTAAATTTGCGGGTCATTTGTGGGACTCATTGACAAGATGATCAAGCTTCATGTTCTTGTAATTACTGTCTCTGTAGGAAGTTAATTCCTTAAAATGGAGATGAAAATACTGGTAAGGGCTGGAGTCAGTCAGCCCTCAGTTGTAAGTTATTGACTCTCAGGTGCTCGTGATGACTTCCTGCAGCTGAGATGCAAATGTCTCAGGGATTAGATAATTTCAGATATGTTTTGCTAGTCCTAAAAAGTCTAAAATAGACCACTGGAGTGCTCAGGGTTTAAGGGGACTTCTAGAGGTCATCTGGTCCGACTGAAATGGTCAGTGACATCTTCAACTAGATCAGTTTGCTCAGAGCTCCCTCCTACTTGACTGAATATTTCCAGGGATAGGGCACCTGCCACTTTCAGGGAAACAAAACATATTTGCTCTGCTCTTCTTTGCCACAGAGACATCTACGTGGATTTGGTGATTTAACACCTTTTTCTTGGACATTTTCACTCTTATTCCCAGATCAAGCATTATCTCTTTGAATTCCTACCAAGTTACATCCTCTCATGAATCTTTATTATCAGCAATGCAGTTTTTCATTGTTTGTGACAGGCATGACATTGATATCGCAAAACCCAAAGGGAATAAAAGAATAAATACTTGATAAAAGTATGATTTAAGATTAATTGTTGCCTGGTGAAGATTCAGGATAAAACATCCCATAAAGGCATTACATAAAAGATCACATAAAGGCATTATTTGTCTGCAATGCAGAATTCTTTTAGCAGCCATGACTGAGTGAAATAGAGGAGAGAGTGGAAGTCTCATTTCAGAGGATGCTTCTCCCCATTGCAGTCCTACCTCTGCTGTAGGTATCCTGTGAAAAGTTGGAAGTTTTATGCTGCATTCCTTGGGTGAGATGAAGACAAGAATTTTGTGAGTGATAGCTGTTGTTCTCATGGTCTATGGGTTCAAGGAGAAAAGGAAATACTCAGGGGTATGACAATCTCCATCACATCTATGAAGTATTCTTTCCTATATATGTATATATACTGACTTTCTGAGCTTCTGTTTGTAAACAGAAACACCAAAATACCACAAATATCTTCTGCTGTCAGTTGTGGTTTTCAGTGACAGCTGCAACAGATATTTCTGCTGAAAAAAAAACCAAAACCATCAAACCTTAGTACTCCAGGCAAAGGAAAATTTCCTTAGCAATCAAGAAGTGATTGCACTCCGTGATTGTTTCTACTGGCAAATGACAGTGATTAATGCTATGCCAGTGCTGCTCAAAAGTTTGGAAGTAGGAGCCTCTTTCGTTCATCTGTGTCTGTGGAGCATTATTCTCAGAAGCAGCTTGGTTTCCTCAAGACTCAGGATGAGGAGAAATTATAACTGATTTCAGCAAGTATTCACACTCATTCCCTCCCACAAGGAACTGAGCTGCTGCCAGAAAGTAAAAGTGGCATAAAATTGGGCAGGCAATAATCACAGCCTACACTTGCTCCTTTCTTACATCTGGTCCCTGGAGAAACTGAGAAGTTGTTCACTGCTGCATTGATGCTTTAGACTCTCTTTGAACTCCTTGGTCATGTGTTGAGATGTGGGATGAAGAAGGAAAGGCAGTGCCCTGCTATATTTTCATCTTAATTTGAAAAACACCAATCTTGGAGTGCAGTTGTTTCTGTTTCTAAAAAAGGTTCAGCCAAATTTTAATAGAAGAGCCAGAGCACCTTAAAAATTTTAAACCTGTTTCTCTCTTTCCCCTGATGACACTTTGAAAAACCTTTATAGATCAATTATGGACTAAGCAGGAAGTCTGACAAAGGGCTTCACTGCCTTCAATTTGCTCAATTCTCTCTGAAATGCAGGAACAGATGTTCTTCGAGCTGGCACACCAAACTTTATCCAACTCATTTCCCTGCACTGAGTCTGTCTGGTCTCCCTGGCCTGGGTTCTGGTTGCATTCAGACCCCAGTATTCAAAAGCAAGGAAGTGATTTTTAGCTTGCACCAAAGCCACATGGATGCATTTGAGGGTTTGGAAGAGTTGCTGTGGTAACAGTTCAGCAAACACTTAGATCCACTGGCATCCATATGAGGTTGAGGAAGTGCTTAATCAGGGTTTTAAACTGGCATCAGTTTGAGAATAATGCCCCTCTGGTCCTGATTGAAAAAAAAAAAAAAACAAACCAAAACTTCTAATAATTGTAATAATTCCAATATTCACTGAAATAGAAAGTTTTGACAATTTAGTTTGTATATGTCCTAAGACATCTTGTTTCTGATTTAACTTCAGCTCTGAGAAGGACAGGAATGGGATAAAGTCATCATTTCCATAAATGCTAAGTTGGAAAAAAAAAAAAAAAAACAAAACTGATGGTGCTATCACCTTCTCTAATTTGGCTATTATCACTGAGAATTATGTGCAAATGATGCATTTATATGCAGCTCATAAATGACTCTGCTAATTCCAGCCACTCTGTGTGTCCTACATATGCTCTGTATGGTGTCTGTGGGTGAGGCAGATAAACAGTCGAGTTTCTGGGAGTGAAGCATCAAGATCAGCATTTTGCTAAAAAATTGCTTTTTCAAGGGGTATGAATTTGCCTGTTTACTCCAGTGCAGCAGCAAACGGACTGAGGATTTCACTGTACTTGGATGGGGTCATAAAACTGCTTTGCATCTCATTTAAATGCTACGCATATTTTTGAGTAAAATTATTTTTTATGAGACACGAAAATGCTGCATGGTTAGATGCTAGTCAAAGAACTTATACCTTTAAAAAGTATTCTTATAAAGTGACATTTAAGACACTTAAACGAATATGACTGAGATTTCAATAATGTTCTTAATAGCATTTAAAATTAAAATAATTTTGTTATTCTCAATGCTAAACAATTTTCAACAAAATGATTCCCTGAAAGAGATTTTTAAAATTTATTTATTTATTCTTTTATTTATTTATCTTTTAACCAGTGATGCAGTGAATGAGAATTCAAGACATAGTTCAAGCCCATCTTAAATTTTCAATGTGATGTATAAATTACTCAGTCTCTCACATTGTCAGTTTTATCATCTGTAAAATGAGAAAGAAGTTATTTATATTATGCAATCCTTGTTCTTGGCATGTTTTACTTGAAGTACTGTAGTCATAGCCCAGGAAATGGGACTTTTGTTTGGATAGGAAAAGCCTTTTTATGACCAAAAAATAATCACCTCATTGGATTATTGCAAGTGCCAAATAAACTTTGTACTTGCAACAAAATCAAGACAAATTTTATTTTCTCTATCAATTTTTAAATGTTGGAATAAATGAAAGCTTGTCTCTTTTCCATGTTTCAGTTCTTGGATGTCAAATTCATTTCAGTCTCAGAGACCTGGAAGCATTTTCCCTGTTTTACTATAGAAGTGGAACGACATACTGCATATTTAGTTCAAGAATGCTATGAGGTGTTGTACAGTCACAGCGTGTTTTCCTTTTATTGACTCCTCTGTTCAGAATACAATATTTATGTTTGCTGAATGTTTTTTTCACTTGGTGACAAATGGTATCTCCCATGTTTTCTGGTTATCTTCTCAAAAGTTGTTCCACTTTAAAGATGACCATAAGAAACTTGCCCAAACTGTTTTTCTTATTCTCCATCTGTCTCATCACCATTCCAGTCTGGGGAATTACCAAAACTCAGCAAACCACTCTTACAACTCTAAGACTATGGAAAAAAAACATGGATACCATTTATATATTTATAAGAATGATAAATAAAGTAAGACTAGAATCTCCATAATTTCCCTGGCAAGCTGTGCCAGGGTCTCACCACCCTCACAGGAAATATTTCTTTTCCATATTTCTATGATGCAGGGCTTTCTTGTATCATGCAGTTATTAATCCTTTAATATATACAGACAGATCCACAATTACACATATTTAAATATTTATAATTCAGCTATGAATTAAAGTATGATGGAACTATGCAATGAAAATATGACCGCTTGTCTGCAAAAGACGTGTTTTCACAGTGCAACTTGACTTTACTTTCCCAGAATGCTCTATAACAGGGTTCCTAATAGTTGAAATTCTGAAGCTTACAGTCTCCCTACTGGACTTTCAATAAGAGAATCATTAAAAACTGTGCCAGTTTGAAAAACAAACCTGTGGGAGGCACCAAGTCAGAATAACAATTTAATAGGGAAATTAAAATTTAAAAAAAAAATAAAAATAAAGGCAGAAAACACTGGTTCAAACTGACAGAGTCAGGATACAACCTGACACCCTGTTAGCCAGGGTGGGGGTAGCAGTCCTGTAAGACAGTGGCTGCAGCCCTC
>VXAC01008318.1:358132-501966 GCA_013399225.1 Rhipidura dahli | reverse complement strand
ACCAGGAAAAGGCATCAATATGAATTCAACTTTATCTATTTTGTACTTAATTGGAATGTTAGAACTACTGGAAGATACCATGAGGATATCAGTGATATCAGTCGTGGCTTTGTAGACCCCTTCTTTATGATGTTAAAGCCTGGAGCTGCTGAGGAATTCTTTGATAAACCATGCCACTGGTCTGCACTAAAACTGTCACTCTGGTGTCTGACTGCTTTCCAGTTTTGAGATCAAACAAGAAATTTGGAGTTTCATAGGATATTTTCTCTCCACAGCTGTGGCATAACCTCAGCTGGCAGCCACTCGCTCATCCCGACCGGCAGGACTGAGGAGAGAATGGGAAGGGTAAAAGTGAGAAAACTCCTGGGTTGGGATAAAGATGGTTTAATAGTGAAAACAAAAGCCATGCAAGCAAAGCTAAACAAGGAATTCATTCACTGCTTGCCATGGTTGGGCAGGTGTTCAGCCTTCTCAGATGAGCAGAACAGTGACTTGGGAAAACAAATGCCATCACTCCAAATATCCCCCCTTCCTCCTTCTTCTCCCCACTTTATATTCTGATCATTATGCCATAATGTCTGGAATGTCCCTTTGTTCAGTTGGGGTCACCTGTCCCAGCTGTGTCTCCCCCCTGCCTCTGACACACACCCAGTCTCCTCACCAGCCTGCAGTAGGAAAAACAAAAAAGGCCTTGGCTCTGTGCAATCCCTGCTTTGCAATAACAAAAACATCTCTGTTTTATCACCCTTGTGTGCAGCACAAATCCAAACCACAGCCCCATTCCAGCCACTGGGAAGGAAATTAACTGTACCCCAGCCAAAACCAGCATGTCCTCCCTCTCCCACAGCAAAATTTTGGGTGTATCCCCATGCCTGCATCCACTGAGGTTTTTTAATCTCCCAGATTAATGACATTCACTGCAAAAGGTTAAACCTGGGAAGCTGAAAGAGTCTCATGTTCAGATCTCAAGCTGAGCTGTTAAAAGACAGGGGATCTCCTCCTTGGTGTTTCCTCTTTCATCCTGTTTTATGTGGTGGATTCTTTTTCTGGACCTCAGGAGAGAGTCATTACTGTTACTGGTTATAGAGGCCTGAGGACCTCTGTTGTTCTGGGGCACAGAATAAGAATGTGGCTAAAATTCAGATCTCAGATTATTTGTCCTTCAGAATATTGGCTCTAAACTACCTATAAATGCATTACTTTTACACTGTTACTGTGTCCAGCTTCTTGTTTTTGCTCCATTTGTTTCACAAGCATTTAATAATTCAAAAAGGAATTTGAGGATATGCACAGTATGTACCATGGGAAATTCCCATTCCAAGTGAAATCAACGGTGGCATTCCATTCATATCTGAAGCACAATTCAAACCTTTCATAATCTAGCAAAACTGTCGATTTACCTTATTTATTTACCTTATTTATTAGCTTTTAGAAGTTCTTTGTGAAAATCTTGGGTAGGCTGCTCCCATTTCGTCCCTTCAACCTTTGAGGTTTGTTATTTTGGGTTTGAAAAGAAGGGCTTTGCACTTGGGAAGAAAGACTTTGTCTTTAGAATTCCTTTCAGTGCAGGGTAACTAATTACTGACTCCACATCTTTTTGTTTCCCACTTAATGCTTTGGCATTTTGCTCTGCATTTTAAATGCCATTTTGGCTTGCTTTGAAAAAGTGATGGGATCCAGAAAACAGGGTGCTGTGGAAGAGCTCAGGGAATTTGAATTGTGCTTAGCCTGACTCGCTTATAACTGTGGACAAGTAGAGTTCTTCAGTCAGTAATTCTGGGGTTTTTTTTATTTGTCTTTTCACAATTTTAAGCTCTTAGACCTTTAGAGATTCCAAGCAGTGTTGTTACAAAAGCAATAACAAGCAATTTCTGCCCATAATTTGTGGGTTGTGATGGCTCTAGAATAAAAACTTGTTGCCAAATCAATTCATTACCCTCAAAAAAAATGAACACTTGGCAACAACATAGTCAGAATAAAAAAAAAAAATCTTCCTCATGACTTTCAAGGATCCATTTCCTGCTTGCTAGGTTTGTAAGCAACAAAGAGATGCCAATGCCATTTCTCAGATTAAGGACTTCTAAAGGGCTTTCTTGGGAAATAGCCTCGTGCCATGCTGTTTGTTCTGGAATTAGAGATGCAAAAAACTGGGGTCTCTGGACACTTGGGAGCATGGGTTTCTTGCTCCTCTAGCAAAGAATTACAGTGCAAGATTTAATGAAAGCGATTTAACCTGAAGTCACTTGTTGGTTTGAGTTTTGCTGGTGAGATGATCTCTAACTGACAAACAAATGGGTTCCGATGTTTCAGCACGGCAGACGGCTGATGGTGGATCCGTGCACGACCTGTGACTGCTTCCAGTCAGCACCTCGGAAATACACTCTGAGATGCACCAAGCTGAACTGCCAGGCCTGTCCAGCGGTGAGTGGGAGCAGTCTGGGGGTTCTGCTCAGGAGTGTGTCTGATGAGAGTCGTGTTCTTCACTGTACACGCCAGTTTGTTTGGCACAGCTCTGGGGCCTTTGGCCTTTCTTCAGGTTCTTCTGACAAGTCTTGGCTCTGTGTTCTTTCCATGGGTTAGGTGATACACATCACATCTGATCTGAATCCTTAGTGTAGCAAAGATAACTTTACATGGTACTCAGCTCCACTGACACATTTTACTGTTTATTTTAGATGACTTAGGGCAATATAAGTTTTGGCAAAGCATTTGCAACGGGGACTGTTGTGTCCTCTTTCCTACTCTGTTATCTGCCCCTCCAGGGACAGCCAGCTCAGCCAGATCTCCATGCTTCAGGCCTTTCCCATGACTGTTCCAAATTGTCTAAAAGCTGGGCTCAGTAGCATTTGTTTGATTCCCAGCCCATGCCTGTGGTGATTAGAGGTGATTTTCCCTACCAGTTCCACTGTTTTTTAAAAGTCTTTTCTGCTGCTTTGCTGCCATCACCTGCAAGGAATGATTTTGGCTGAGAAAGCCAGAGGGATGTGGGTCCCATTTTCATTCCACTGACCAACAGTATGACAGGAGTGCCTGATTAGCTCTGCTCAGTTGTGTGGTTTCTCTCTTAGCACCAACACCTCGACTAGAAAGAGACCTAAGTGAGTTGCAGAGGCTGTCTCCAAAGATCACAGACCAGCAGCTAAGTTTCACAGAAAAAAGCTTAAATGCCTCTTCCACTTCTTCATAATTTCCTGGATAAGGATGGAGCCCAATGAGCCCAACCAAACCCAGGGCCTGTGTAAGTGGTGGCTGTGGCACCCAAAATCCACATCTCTAACATGAGCCCATGGGATGGGGCTCATGTCCAAGAGAGGCATACATTGATAGGGTCCCTGGAAAAGAGAGGGGCAGAGTTTTGGGTGAGTCAAATCACCCACCCTGAAGGAGAACTGGAAGAGACTGGAAATGTAGTGCAGTTAAGTTTCTGTAGAGAGTAATCTCTCCCAATACAAAACAAGAGCAAGACTGCAGGTTCAAGTGATTTCCTGCAACCCTTTTTCTTGAAGAATTGTCAGCAGTGTTCCAGCTGGCCTGTTGTTAGTAGAAAAAATTATGTTGTGACTTCCAAATGATGTCCAGGGACAGGTCAGTGGTTAGGACAACCCAAGGTCAGCCAGTTCCATGTGGAGAATTCAGCTCAGATAATTCACAAGTGTTCCACTTGTCCACTGGGCCATCAAAGTGGCCTTGACCCCTTTTATTTAATGGTGTGGATGCAGCCTGTGACCCAAAAGACAGCCTGGAATAATTTTGTGGTTCTAGACCCTAATATCACCGCCCCCAGTGAGGTTTGGTTATAGACATAGGCTTCTGAAGGGAAAATAAATGGCCAAGCTCAGTGCTGAGTGTCTTTCTCAAAATATAATTTCCACAAAGTATAACCTGGCAGATCCATGAAAAACACCCAAACATACACCGGATTGAATCTGTGGCTAGAGACATGTGTGCATATGTGTGTTCCCACACAAAGATACACAAACATCCATTCTTGCTGCTCACTGCAAGAAGCCAGCTGTAGAAATTGAAGGCAGAGGAATCAATATAATACATGGTAAAAAAGAATGGGGAAACATTCCTCTCCTGCTTTTTTCACCACCCACACATTTCCCAAACAGCTCCTTTTCCCCACATGACCCAAAAGTACAGACTGGACAGAAATCCCTGAAGAAAGTGCCATTTCCAGTTGGGCTTATTAAGGATTGTGAACTTGTGTCTGGGAGATGTGCAGCTACTCCAGGGAAGTTGCAGGTCTAGGGGATATATGTCCCTTCCTAGCCATTGTAATGAATTTGTGGAGCTTGAGGGGGGAAAAAAAAGTCAAATAAGATACAGAATGTCTTCATCCCCTTAAGGCCAGTGGGATTCACACACTTCACAGGATCTTCCCTGTCTCAAAGCCTTCGACTTCATGGTACACTCAGATTAAAAGCAATTCCCTGCTAAGGGATAAAATTTAAGAGTACAAATGGGTTGAGAGTACCAATTCTCTCAGGAGCACCTGCTTTCTCCTGGATGCTGCGGTTGGGAAAGTGAAAGCAGTGGTAATTGAAGTGCAGCCAACCCAGCATATTCTGCTCAGGACAGTCATTTTATGACCTGCTTTAGGTGCTTATATTTTTGCTAATAGGGCAAGTTCCCCTAAATAACAATGAACTATGTTTTCTCCCAATGATTTAATAGCAACACCCCCTCCCCAAATTCTCTTTCTATAAAAAACATATGGATAACATGCATGCCTTCACTTGAACCAGAAAGTGTTTGTTTTCTTAAAAATGTTCATCTCATCATAAGCAGCTGTTGGTTATCTGGAGCAGCTGGGGACATTACTGTGGGACACTGTGTGTTAGCTCAGTTCCCTTCTGCTTGGTTTGGTTTTTTCCCTTTCCATTATGCACTCTATACCTTTATTCCTCTCCCCCAAGTGCTGCTCATTCTCCAATGCTTTTTTCCTGCCACTGTTTTCCCTTCAGTGCTGTTTGTGGGGCTCCGTTATTCCCCTTTTCTTTTTTCTCTCCTGTTCCCTTTTATTATATTGTACTGATTCTGTTTTACTCTCTTGTATTATCAATCATTTTCTTCTTCTTTCCATACTCCAAATTTTCCAGCCTAGCCTTGTTCTCCTCTTTCCCTGCCCACTGCTCACTAGATATCTTGCCCTTTTCTCTCCAGTTTCAGCACTTCCAACTACTTTTCCATGTTGCACTGTATGGAATTCATTGGCTTTGCTGAGAAACATTTTGCTGGCTATTGTTTTGTCCACTGAATTTTTTCTTCAACCTTCTTAAAATAAATATGGGATGCGTGCTTAAAACAAACCCAGAAAAATGTCCTTTACCTTCTAGAATTACAGAAGGCAGGAAATCCCTGGCTCTTGCTGTGGAAAATGTGTGCCAACTTCATGTAGTATCAGGCTGAGAGATGGAAGGGTTCAATATCTTCAGGTAAATTTTATGCACTCTTTCTTTTATTTATAAGTAAATGTAAATGTATCATCAGTTTCTGTTAAACCCCAGGGAAGTGCATTTTCCTTCATTTTTGATTAGGTAGCATGGTATTACCAGTGCTTTCTGTAGCTCAGAGTAATTGATCAAGAAAGTTAATTTGTTTGTAAATGAAAAAGTAGGAGACTTCATGACCCAGTTCACAATTCTAGAGGTGCATTCTAGATTCATGAATGTTGTCAAGGAACTTTAACTGGAATACAACCTCAAACAGGTATTTAGAGGAAATTAAACCCCTTATTTTAAACATGAAATAGCTAAGTTGCAAATATGCATTTTGAAAAACTTCTCCAGCACAGGATCATGGAATGGTTTAGGTTGGAAGGGACCTTAAAGATTATCTTGTTCCAACACCTTACACTAGACCAGGTTGCTCAGAGCCTGGCCTTGATGCATGATATGTTCTTAAACAGGATGAGAGAAAACAGCCTCAAGTGGCACGAGGGGAAGATTAGAATGGATATTAAATTTTTTCTTCACTGGAAGGATGGTCCAGCTCTGGCACAGACTGCCCAGGGCAGTTGCTGAGTCACCAGACCTGCAGAGATTTTAAAGATGTGTAGATGTGTCTCTTAGGCACATGGTTTAGTGGGGGACTTGGTTGGTAGTGTGAGATTAATGGCTGGACTTGTTCTTAAGGGTTTATTCCAATCTAAATGATTCTCTGTGGGGGTGATTTTACATATATATTTTTAAAGAAGCTCCCAACTCATCCAGAAGGTAAATAATTGTATATATGTGTCTTTAAAAGACAGTTCACAGGCCAGACCCCCAAATCTCTCACTTTGCGAAGTTTTTTTTCCTACATTAATGGAAATTTCTTCCCTGTTAAGACCTGAAAAAGGTCAGGTTTTGGAAGTCTGGGCAGAGTTGTGATCAACACGGCCATGGAATTAAACAGAAGATGATGACTTTGTTGATAAACAATGCTGTTTACTAAAGATTTCCATGTTCTATGGATGTCACTGCCAGGGTGCTTTAATTGAGACATCAGCCAAGGAATATCCTGCAAACTTCCTGTTGTTCTGTGTAAAGCTAACAGCCCTCCAATCTTTCCAGGCAAATGCATCTCTTCAGGATGGCTGTGACAGCCACTCCTGTAGAGTAAATGAGAGAGGGGAATTTATCTGGGAAAGGAGAATCACTGGCTGCCCTCCATTTGATGCCAGAAGATGCTTGGCTGAAGGAGTAAGTAGAGAAATGGGTCCTGTTTCCAGGTTTCCTGAGGGGCTCTGTTGTGTTTATGGTACCTTCTGTGTGCTGGGGTGGGAAAGCCCAACCCCTTCCCAACACCTTGGCTAAACTGAGTTTGAGCTCTCTCCAAAATTCAGAAAGATGTGGGTTTTCTCTGTTCCAAAGTGTATGCTGGCTTCTTGTGGGTCTGTACTGACTGCTTACAGCAATTCTGTTATGAATATGAAGCTGAATATTTGAAATACCAAACATTTGCAAGTAGTGCTTCTAACAATGTTCTCAGTTTGGGATCTAGAGCAGAACTGTGTGGGTAATGACACAAACTGAGAAATATGCATATGAAATGCTAAGATATTTTTTCTCTGCTGCTATGTGAGCTTAGGGAAAGGAATTTTCACACTGCTGTAGGAAAATCAAACTTCCAGAACTGCAGTTGTTTAGCAGGATAAAAAGCCCTGCACAAAGTACCCACCCATCTTTCTTGTGGTTTGAGGTTAATTAGACATAGAGGAGCAGGGTGAGGTGGGATTGAAGCATGTGGGGCCCTGCTTTTGCTCTTCTGTCAGGTTTTGTACATCTCACAGGTGTTTATATCCACCTGTTTCCATTTCCTTGGGCTTGGGAAGGAGCAGGGAACCTTTAATAGAACTTATGGCCAAACCACTCTGCTCGTGCACAGAAAACAAATGGAGGATTTGTTATGCACAATGCAGGAAAAAATAAATCTTCTACAGGACATTTTCTCACTTTGTGAAATTATAATACACAGTTTTGTTATATAAACAAAGATTTAGAAAAAAAAAGCTTCATTATATTACAGGCTTGGGGTTATTATCATATTCAAATGATCTTAATGGAAAATCAGTGAAAACCAGTTTACTTTTTAACCAGAATTTCTCAAACTGCATTTATTCTTCTCCTCTACCCCTTAAGCAGAACTATTTGAGCTATAAAATTAGTGGTTTTCATCCAGTTGGAGATCAAAATTTTAGGGTTTTTAATTAAAAAAAGCCTCCAAACTTTGGAACATATAAGGTCAGGGGTTTAGTGCAACAATGGCATCACCCTGCAGTGCAAATGGATTTTCAATAATTTGCACCATACATGTATTTCTGATAATTATTTTTTGGATGGTAGCAATGAAACAAGAAACATAAAGTTTTCTGGCTTTTCAAACTTACTTGACAAATGTGATATTTCTTAAACACATATGAGACTTGAATGCTACTGGTTTTATCCTTCCGGTTTCCAGGAATTTATTTGTGTTTAATGTCTTTATCTTAGAAAGCTCCTAATAGAAAGTGAGCAGTATTTTCAGGTGTTGAACTTGCTAATAAGCCAATTATTTCCAATTAGCTACCAGCAAATACCATCACAATTTCAAAACCTTAAAATTGATAAGGAGAAAATTATTAATGTAGATTTATAATTTTGTATAATACAGATATTCAGGGTTTGGGGTTTTTTTTGCCTAGTACCCTGCTTTACACATCTTCCTTCAGCAGAACAGAAGTGTCAAAATTTTGCTTTTCTTTTTTTTTTCTTTGTCATTTTAGGGCAGAATTGCAAAAATTGGCAACACTTGCTGTGACACATGTAAGTAAATAGTCCAGAAATCTTGTGTGGGAATGGCAGCGTGTGTAAGTACCTACATTTTCCATAATATGCAGAGTAATGAGCTTAGCAATGTGGTTATAATAAACTATCAATGAAGCCCACCCTCTGACTGGGATGCCACTGTCATGTTTTGTCATCTAGAACATGTGTTTTGACAGTATTCCCAAGTGCTTAGAAAGAAATAGATACTCTCCACATTTTATGCAGATGTTAATTATGGATGTTTTATTTTATTGTTCATCTGGTGATAACAGGAACAGTCCTGCACAGGCAGCCTGACAAGTCACATAACCTGATACTACTCAATATGTGAGGAAAACACGTCATGAATAATCCATCAACTTAAAATTAATTAATCAAAAAAGCCAAACCCTGGTGGCAGGAATGTTTTTGATAAGATAATAACCAAAAAATGGTAGGGGAAATGCATTCCCATGGAACAGCCTGACTGCTTCCCAAATTTGTCAGTTTAGGGGTCAGTCCTGCAACTCTTATTTTCATGCATCATTATGTGGATAATCCAAATGTCAGTCTGGCTGTGAGAGTAGGAAGGGTTTGCTTACATATGGAAGGGTAGCAGGGTTGGGTTCTCATTTCTAAGATGAATCTCTGATGCTTTTGTGAGCAGATAACCTCTCAGTTTTCTTCTCTGTTAGTAAAAAAAATAACACTGTAGCTTATTTAATAATAAAAAAAAGATAGCAAAGGATTGAAATTCTCTTTTAAGGTCAGAACATCAACATCTTGTCTCTGTTACACCTTTTAATTATCTTATTTTTGCTATGCATGTGCTGATAAATAAAAGATGGCCAGCATAGTAGCCCATCACCACACTGGCACAGGAGCTGCTGCAATAATACCCCTGATGAAGGATGGTAACTCCTAGAGAGTTTGTAGCCTTTGCCTGTCTGGATAATCACTGAGCTCTGGCTTGAGAGATAGAAGTCAGAAAGCCATTGAGAAACTGTCATCAAATGGATCAAGCAGGTAATTTGGTTAAGGGAGCTTTGCTCTACCAGGCTACAAGTAAGGAATACTCAAAGTTATTTACTAGCAAAATTTTGAGATTTAAAAGACGAGGTGGTGGGCAGGCTCTACTAATTGTGAGTACCAATCACTGTAATTGAGGACAAACTAGTTCCAAATGAGCACAGAATCGAGGCATAGATTTATTTCAGAGTTACAGTCATTTAAAAGTGATACCTCCTTGCAGCAGCAAAAGCAAATTAGTCTAAATGAAGTACTGTATGCCTAAAACCTCCCATATTTAATGGACCCTCAAATCCTTATTCCCACTGATGTTTTGCCTGGGTGTAGCTCAGTTTCTCTCATGGACATAGATTACATTATCTTCCAAGGTCTTGAGAGAGTCTGTCTTTCAAATGCCTCAGTGCTATAAAGAATTGGGAAAAGGACTTGTTCCCTCAAGTCCAGGCTCATGCCTTTGGCTCAGCAGAGTTCTACCTGTCCTTGAGAAAGGTTGGTTCAGGAGCCAGTTTCTCTTTCTATGCTACTCCTTCACAACTGGAGTTTTTTAGTGTGTCTGAGGGCACTGTTCCAGCTTTTAAGTTTGTAGGAGCACATAAGTGAGCAGGTCTTATTTTCTCATGCGATTTTTGTGGTGCTAGCCACAGGGCTTGATAATTGGCAAAAGATATTCCTTCTTCTCCCACTGAACAAAGAAGTTGTGTCTCTTTTCACCTCTTTTCTCTGTTGATCTCAATCTCATGTGTCTTGTTGAGTTACAAGCACTTGCCTTTGCAGAGGGGTCACAGTCAACAAAAAAAAGTAAATAACAGAGGTAAAGTAATTAGAGAACAAGTTGATAAGTCAGGAGCAAAAAGGGGTGAAGCTGTGTTGAGGCTGATGACAATGACTTTGTGCTTTTCGATTGTGTGGACACAACTGGCCTTTCAGGTGGACAATTTTTATCATATCTGAAGTGTTGAAATCATTAAAAGAGAAAGAGGGTTTCCAACCCTGGAACCAGAAATGAGCTGCATTTTTTTTTTAAATGAAATGTAAGGTTTTAGCAAGGCAAAGAGTCAGTTTGGTACCAACATTCCAACAGAAAGCTGTGTTCTTTGGTAGGAAGATGAACACCTTTCTCTCCCCTTTGTGTAAGTACTTAGTGGTGCAGTTGCCCTGCTGAATTTCTTCAGCTTTTTGACTGCTGAGTAGTACCTAAAAATCAGTGTTCTGTTAAAAACAGAAATTCCACTGGTCAGCTAGAAATGCATACGAGGAGGAGCCTGTGTTTCCACAGAGACATAAAACTACAGTAACTGTACATGGAGCTGCTCTTATCCATGCACAAAACACCCACTGAAAAAAGCATTGGCTCCTTCACAAGTCTTTAGATGCAGACCAAAACATGCAAGAGTTCAGAAGAAAATATTCTGGATTAGTCTGTATTTGAGTATAGTAATGATGAAGTTCCCTTTGAAACTGGGGGGACAGAGTCCCTGTTGGTTACCAGAGTTAACAGCTCACAGCAATCCATCCTCACTGCACAAAGAGGGAGCAGCCAATTCCCTGAGCTTGCACATTCCAGACAGAACAAGTCCATACCTACTGCCTCTTGTGTGGGTTTCCCACAAGATGGAAAAACCCCAGCAAAACAGGGAGGATTTATCTAACATGGAGCAAGAAGTATTGGAAAACAGGGATAAGGAGTCCCCACAGTCCAGAAGGCAGCGACTCACCTCTGCCTGTGAGGTCGTCTGGAGAGCTGCTGCCACTGACTCACCTTGAAAGGCATCATCCCAAAACAGTGGTGTAAAAATTCTCTTGTTCCATTTTGCCTCAGACTTGCGAGTTCTTTTACTCAGAGCTTGCATTAAAACACAGGAGACGAAAGGCTGTTCTTCTAATTTGATGTTTATTATTCTCTTATCTATGGTACAGCTGCATGGGATGTGCTTCTGAGTTAACAAGGTGGGAAAAGGCTGTGAGTTGTACTTTCAAGGTCTTTTTAAAGCCCAATCCATCCAATTATGGAACGCCAACTAATTTATTTTTACTTATAACCCAGTGAGTATTCATTTATGAACCACACTGTGGATTTTTTAAACCAATATAAGAACAATACCTGAACACCCAGATTTGTGAAGAAGAAGGAGGAAAGAAGAAGAGCAAACCCACACCCAAATTCCCAAATCTTGTTACTAAATACCATAAACCTGATTTCTGCATCTCTACATATTTCACCCAGTGACATAACGCATTTCTTTTTACTTACCCAGCAACAATCTCAGTGCTATCACATAAAAAGGGAAGCCTTCCCCAAGGTCTCAGGTCAAATGCAGTGTGCTTTTGAGGATCATTACCTGTCAGCACTGAAAGACTGAAATTCTCAGAACCCAGGGTTCCAACACAATGGGATTTTTCTCCTGTACCAGCCCGGGGAATAGTCAGGAGAGGGTGCACTTTTTTCTGATCAGGGTGTTGGGGTTACTGTGTGTGTCAACTTTTTCCTACTTTTTCTGCTTTACCACTGAACTGTCCTTAAATGGGGAGTTGTCTAAGACCACGTAAGAGGCTGGTGTTAGATGGCCAAGGTGACTTTAAAACAAAGCAGTCAATTGAAAAGAAACATGAGGGAAACCCTCCTCTCTGGTGAAACTTTAGGGCTGTAGTGTGAAATAGTCATACAACTCTACATGAGTTTCTCTAAGGAGACACACCCAGCAAGGGATCTTACCAGGAATACCACCTCACTACAGCAATTTCAGGAGTAAAGGGAAGTGAGTAACAAGCAGAAATTGTCAGCAGTGTCAAACACTTTTTTCTTTTTTTACTTGGTAGGTGTGGAGGTGGAATGTCATCCAGTAAGCACCAGACTGCAGTATGGGAATATCAATGGATGTGTGGCTGAAAAGGAGGTGCCTATTTCTCATTGTGAGGTAAATAACAAAGATCAACCCCTCTCTGCCCCAAGACCTCCCCTTTCCCAAAAGGAAGCCTTTTCCTCCACCATGGCTTCTCTTCAGTAACTGGAGCATCACAGTTTCTGTCCTCATTGATTGACTTCGGGTTAATCTCATTGGCACTTATTTCCTGAAGCAATTTGGTGATGCTGAATTTTCCCTAGTCAAGGCAGCATGAAAAAAGGCACATATGTTGGACTCAAAAGGTTTTGTTTATCCCGCTCTCCTTTGCTTCCATTGGAAAACAAGGGCTCTGAAGTCTCTTAGGACTTTCTACATTAAAATAAAGGAATATTTATCTTCACATTCGTGAAGCTGATTTTCAGCTGAGTCTACAGTTAAGTACCAAGCCTCTGGCTTGATTAGGGGAATATAAATCGGTATTTAGATAAATGACACTAAAAGACCTTTAAACCTGAGTCCCAAGATTTGACTTGTGTGCCCTGTAAGCTCTGTGATTCCTTCGACAGCTTTGGCACCAAGCTGTTGTGTTCTACATGTCTTGTGTATTCCATAATCAGATTAAGAGTTCAATTTCCAGACCATCACTGGTTATACCTTATAGGGCAACTTCCTTTTAAAACAGAAACATAACTTCCCTTCTGGGTGTTCCCATCTCTACTCTTTCCAAGATAACCAAGCCCCATACAAGGATTTTAATCAACCCTTGTGTGCAATCCAAGTTATGGCATAAGTAATAATTCTTGACCTCTTGTCCGATTTACAAAGTAAATGAAGTCATGAGTATCAATGTTCCTCCTGCAGAAGTCCAGATTTTATATTGGGAATAAATAGTATTAAGTACATTTTTTTCTAAAGTCCTCCCTGATAATGATAGAATATTTTAATTTAATCAGACTGGGAAATAAGAGCACAGAGCCACCAAAGGAAATGGACTCTGACAGAGTGTGATGTGGGGCCACTTGTTTTTACATCATGAAGGCTTATAGCTACAGGCACTGACAGCTTGGTCTAAAGTAGTTAAGTGGCCAGACAAGCAGAACAAGTCAAAATAGCACCAGCAGGACAACAGTGGACATGTGGCTTGCAGCATTTGGGCTAAAGCACTTTCTGAATGTATGATAACCACATTTTTCTGAAGCCAACATCATAGCTCTGGAAATTCCCTATCAAATTTTAAATTCCAGGCTTTTGTGTGAGTCTGTAAGCAGTTTCTTCACCTCTCCTTTGTTTTGCTTATGCTCATAAGAAGTCACTCTTTGAGCAGCACCCCCCACTCTGGAGTCAGGTACCTGTTTCTGAGTTGATGTTTTACAGCAGAACACAGAAGCTGGACAAAGTCACCCATGGATATTTTGAAGGAAAGAACCAGGATTCTGACTGCCATGAAGCTCTGTTCAAACTTCAGCTCTCTTTTTTTTTTTTTTTTTTTCCATTTAGGGCAAGTGCAGAAGCACCACCAGGTACTCTGCTCAGACAGGGCAGTGGGAAGACCTGTGCAGCTGCTGCACAGCCACTCAGAGCACCACGGTGACGATCCCGCTGCGCTGTCCCAACGGGACCGTGGTGCAGCACTACATCCCCTCCGCCTCGCTGTGCGAATGCCGTGCCAGGAAGTGCACACCGTGAATAGTGCCCAGAAGACCAGTTGCTTAATCTGAAGCTTTGTGATGGAGGAAGTTCACAATGCAAGCCTCATTTTCTCTGTACACTGCCTTATCCATTAGAGTCCTGAATAGTTGTATCAGCACAGCAAACAATAAAGCTTACCAGCACAACAGAACCCAGTCTGATTCCTCTTGGGGTGGACTGTAGGAGAGTGATTGCAGGTTGTATTGATCCCCTTCATTTCACTGTGGGAATTAATCCACATCATTGAAAGAAAGCCCCAAAGGAAAAATCACAAATAAATCAGGCTAAGAGGCAGTTGCTTATACTTAAAGAACATATCCCAAATCATTTAATATTGTCTGCAGAGAGATTACACTTTCATTCCCTGATTCAGTCCTTAGTGAAACAATGTGAACTTTTAATTTTTTGCTCTTTTTCCTCCCATTCTTTTCAGGGAGTACAGTAATTATGGGATAAGGCTTCAGAGTAAGAGTGGGATGTTTCTGGTACACAAACAATACTGATTGTAGTTCAGACAACCAAATATGTTTCTGCAATGCGTTTACATGTTTCTCCTGAAGCTGAATGCGAAGAAATTGTGTGTTGAGAACAGGCTGTGTAAATTCTGCAAGTCCTCAGTACTTGTGTACAGGATTAAGGACAGTTCTTACTTACTTCAGCCCTTCCCCAGACCAACCTGAGGAGAAAGCTCAGTGGTTATCTCCCTTATTTCTAGAACTTCATCAGTTGCATTTGTTCTAAATGCTGGAATTCATTTAGATGCAGATTTTTCAGTGGCAGGTTTAATTTAGTTACTGCTGCCAGGCATAAATTTACCAGGATTTAAATTCTACTTTGTCTGGTCAGGCTATGGAACACAAAAGATTTTCCAGAGTGTTGCTGGTCCTGGAGGAATCTTGTGTCAGTGAAGCAGTTTCACTGGGAAGGACTAATTTCTCAAAAATATGAGAGAGGGACGACTGTTACTTCCATTTGCATTTTTGAAAGACAAGGGTTATTTAAACGTCTCATTTAATTAGCAGTTTTAAAATAATGAATGGCACTGTGGCATGATTAAATGGGTCAAAACTCCTCTACATCTGCATGGAAATAAACAAAAACTCCTGTGCTTTCAACTAAAAAGGTGTTTTATTCCTTTTTTAGAGGAACCAGGCAGATCCCTGCTGCTTCTCTCTTGCCATTCAGCTGTGGATGCAACACACCCTGAATTGTAAGCTCTTTTTGCTTTTATTATTCTTTCAAGACATCCATTATTGCTGCACAGTGCCGAAAGTGCAGGCCTTCCATGCATCTCTGTTTCTTCTGCTGTAAGGCCACAATAACAGCAGAGAGACAAACCCAGTTTCAACTGGCACCTGCCCTACTTGCTGCAGTAGATCTGTCACCAGTTCACCTCCACCCTCCCACCAGTTCCTTCCTGTAGCTGCCTCTGGATATTAAGCTCCCTGACAGATGGATTTGGGTCACCCAGGCAATCAATAGTTCATCTGGAACCGAAGATCAGCAGTTCCTGGCATAGCAACCTGCAACATCGGAGAGGAGTGGAGAGAAGGGATGGATTGGAAGTTAAAAGGCAAACATCATCTTCTTCCACTGACCATGGCTGGGATGTCCCTTTGTTCCCACCCGTGCCCTCACCCAGGCTGACCCCTCTTAGCTCATGAAGGCTGACAGGATTGCAGCCTGAGGCTTCCTGGCCGCAGACAGGTCTTCTAATTAGGTGCTGAATTGTATGAGCCATGCACTGGCTCTCAGTACACTGCAGCCCATGAGAAGAGCACTTACTGGAGTTTTGGGGTGTGGTCTAGAGGTTGTTACTCAGGCCTGGCTACTACCTGTGTATTCCATGCGCCTATCGCGTGCAAGGCCAGAAGGATCTTCCTTGAATATCCTGTTTTAGAAACAGTCTGACAAGCAAAAAAAAAAAAAAAACAAAAAACAAAAGGGAATGTTATAACATCTCCTTAAACAGGTTGAGGAGGTAAATACACTTTTGACCTTGACTTGCTGGCATGAGAACCAAACTTTTTCAGGCAGTCTGCCCCAAAAGAGCTGTCTGTCTTTTGCCTGAGGATGTGTCAGGCTCGGACCTGCTCCATGCAGGGTTCATTGCCTTTCACGCAGGCAGCTGCAATTAGTGCAATTCCAGTGCTTTTAGGAGCACTCCTCCCTGGCAGAAGGGAAGGGCACAGCCCTGCCTACCATCAAGTGTGCCAGCACATCACACAGCACTGCACATCTGGCTGCTCCAATGACATTCTCCAGCAGAAGCCAGGCTTCGAGGAACGTTGTTTCCCAAGTCATACATGGTGTTTGTGAGCCTTGATGGGTTTGAACCATCCTGGCCTTTACCTTTCCACCAGTCATTAGGGGCACATCCCACCACTTCAGAGCACCAGCTGGATTGTTGAGTGTGCCACGGGATAGATTTACAGGAATGCTAAATGGATTTGGGGAGGAGTCTTATATAACTTCTTAATAATTAAAAGCATCTAATCTCTCCACTAACTTTTACAGACTTGCAAGCACCACTCCTCTACAGCAGGTGAAACACAATCGGGTATATTGGTATTATTTGTCACAGCTCTGCATTATCAATTAACACCATACCCAGCTACCTCAGGAAAGACAGTGATGCCAAGATATGATTTTCTTCGTTGGAAAGTCTTAAAAATAGACTACTTCCATTCTAAGCAGCTGGATATTGCTTCCTCTCATATTGCTGTGTATATTATTTATTACCTGAGCTAAGTGTATTACCTGTAATACACCCATCCTTATGGCTTATAGGAGCTGGTAATTGGAACCTGTGCAGGCAGAGCAATAACTCCACAGGGATCCCAGCAGGACCTGGCTCCACATTCCTATACCATTCCAGAATTAGCTGATTTGCCTTTCTGGTTTTGAGCTTAGTTGGAGCAGCATAGATTGTGGATGGAAAATAGCAGAAGTTTCAGAAATTTTTCGTTTCCCTCGCCCTGAGATAACTGTAGAAAGCAGGAGATTTGTTCCCTGTCTAGGAAAAACATTGATTGTTTTTAAAACTTCTGAAAGAAGTTCTGAGAGTAACATAACCAGCAAGGTAAAGAGAACGAAGTAATTGATATCTGTTGATATAATGGTTAGAAGATAAGAAATTCCATTTCAAAGTAGGGACCAAGAAGAGTGGGATGATTTAATGAATTTAAAGCCCCATATATATTTCTCAATCTTGCTGGGAAAACTTTATAGCACTCAGCCCAAGTTTTGGGACACAACAGCTGCACTGTTCCCTTTATATACTCAGCAGGTTTGATAGCACAGCCAGAGTGCCTCAGCACATCTCTCTGTGACAGAGACAACTTCTGTTCTTGCCAGGCATGACACAATTCACTATCCTGGTTCACAAGGTTGTAGAATCACTGGACTTTATTCAGGCATTGAATAAATCAATTTCTCCCTGTTACACTAGAGAAACCATCACAGTGTCATAAACAGGCTAAAAGAAGAAAAATATTTGGACTCCAATTAGTTATGTCTCCCTGTAATTATCATTAGCAAATAAAAGTCCTTTCTCAGATAACATTGATCGTCAGCAGCTTTTCTTCCCTATACATTGCTTAAATTGCAAGGTTGAAGGCTAAGCAGGATCCATCACCTGTTCTGGTTAGACAGTTGATTACAAGATAATCCCCTGAATATTTCATGCCGGAATGACAGTTCATCCAGGCACTGAGGTAACTTGAGTGCTTGAAACAGAGCCTTATAAAAACCTTTCTGCACTTACCTCCTACCTGGAAGCACCGTGAAGCTTTGTAGATATAAAGACGATCTTCCCCACAGAAACCACCTCCAAGACAATCTGATCCTCGAGTGCTGGTTCTTTGGACAGTGCTGGCTCTGTTGTAGAGCCCTGGTTGTGCATTAGCTTTTTCCTTTCCTCTCCACTGCCTTCTGGACAAAATATGCCTGTTGTTACCTTGCTTCTTGAGGTGTTATGGAGCATGAAGACAAGGTGCTGAAGTTCCGGCGGAGAATTGCCATGGCCTCTCAGGTCATGGGAGTTTGGCGTTCCTCCCTTTCTTCCCTCCATAACAGTAATCACCAAACCAGAAGATCTCACTAATTAGATTCAGTTTGTGGTTTGCTTAAAGCAAGATCACAGCAGGATGGAAATAGCTGCTGGTGCAGTGCCCTCCTTAAGCCAGTGCAGAAGCAGATTGAAGGCGGCATAGCCACGTCCCGTTTTAGCACTGACGCAACCTGCAGCCAAACCTCCAGGCAACATGGCAACACACATGCCCGGTAAGTGTATTCTCTGCTTCGTTCTTAATTGCTGCCTATGAAGTGGGATAGGCCAAAAGGGGGTGGAGAACAAAGGAGAACTTTGGAAGGACTTCTCTGTCTCCTTTTAGGACATTAAAGAAAAAAAGAAAAAAAGAGATCAAACATGCAGAGTTCATTTCTCCTGAAGCCTCAGGAGTGCAGCTGTGGGTCAATGTTGTGATCCATGTGGAAAAGACAATCACTAGGCAAACACCTTTTGCTGGACTTCTGCTGTTTCCACCTGCATTTGCCTCATTGCAATGCAACTGTGGGGAATGAGCAATATCCTTTTCCAGAAGAAAGTGTGCAGTCCTGAGATCTCAATTCCCATACACCAGGAGCAAATCTGCTCAGTGCATAAAACCTTTGTTTTGGAGTCCCCAGTGCACAAGCTTAGAATAACTTCCACTGCTGATGCTGGGTCATTGTTCTTTCGCTGTCACAGTCAAAAGCTATGTGGTTGTTTCCATGTTACCTCATTGTTTCTGGGGCTATATCTCTGCTGTGAACCCCAAAACTTCCTATTTGAATCATAGAATGATAGAATTTGACCATTACATTTTAGATATCTGGTATTTCTCTCTTTAGAATGGTTCAAGAACTATTTAGGTGTTTAGTCCCCTGCTGCTTAGCTGTTTCTATTAAAATCAGTCCCAGAACGAAACTCAGAATTTGATGATCTCTTTATAAAGAGTATTTCTTCTCTAATCATATTCTGGAGATGGGAAGGCAAAGGGAATCATTGCTATGTGTGGCCAAATGTAAAGGAATACAACTGGGTCCTACCCAAGAGATTCTCCTGCTGGGTGTCCTGGAGGCTCAGGATGTTTCAAACTGAGTGTCGGAATGGGGTTCAGACAGGAAGATGCACCCAGGCTGTCCAAGGCATTAGTCAGGATTTGTGGTTTTGCTCTTTCCACCTGCAGTCTGAGACGCACTGTACGAGCCCTGAGTACATAGGCTGCAGATTAGATGGCACTAGAGACAACCTAAACAGCTTTGCCTGTCTTTAACTTCTACAATGCTTAAAAGGCAATAAAATGGTGGTTTTGAAGACACAGGGGAGGAAATCACACTCTGCTGTAGCTGTGTTGAGTTTGGTGGAGATGTGCACAAGAAGTAATTTTGGCATGAGCTGAGCTTCATCTACATAATTCAACGGTGCCTGTAATTTTACAGAACCCCTTCCTCTTGGGTGTTGAGGTTTTTTGTTTGGTTTGGTTTTTTTATTCTATTCTATGTGCAAAAATTACAGAAAGCACCTGATTTTGCTGGCATGAGCTTACATCAGGACTAACAAACAGTGAAGGATCTGACATAGAAAAAGAGCATTAGAAGGGCTCAAAAGAGATAGATCAGCAGTAGACATTGAATCTAGTGCAGTGACATTAAATCTTGCACACTGTGCTCCACTATAGAAATAATTTAAAGTAAGGGACTGGATGGGAGAGCACAGAAATAGCAGGATTTGGTGAGCTTTGTGATAGCTTGGAGTTCACATCAGAGATACAGCCCCCTGTATTGAAATCAGCAACTCTAGATGTGCATATTCAGAGCTGAGAAGTCATTATTTACTGAGGACCTAAAGAGCACATTTATAATCATGCTACATTTTATATATATATCTATATGTCCTTTGAAAAATATATGTTTGCATAAAGCTACAAGGCAAAATGAAATTCAAGTAGGTTTTTTTCATCCCTACTTGGGGGGTGGAGTTTGCCAAACAATGCTTCTAAATTGCAGATGTTTTGAACAGCCCTGCAGAGGAGCATCCTTCTAACTGTGGTGTCTTTCAGAAAAGCAGATCCTTTCTGATACTTAACTGGAAAGAGAGGAAGATAAATGAAAGCAGTTCGCTGTCTGTGCCCTGGGAGGCCAAACCACTTGCAGCCTATTCTGCAAGTAGCTGTGCTGTGATAATCTGATCATCTGGACCACTCAGCTCAGTTAATTGGCTGTTACTTGGGATTTCATACAGAGCTCCTAATTAGGCAGAGTCGTTTGCTGCCTCTTTCACAAGCAGAGTGGTCCTTTAACACATCCTCTCAGTCCTTCCACTTTTGGCAGTCTGTGCAACTTCTTCATGGTGGCACTCTAGACAAGAACCTGGGAACACAAACTGAGATTGATGGCTGCACATGTGGCCAGCCCTTAAGTTTGCAAAAATCTGAGGCAAAGGAGTGCAGAGAGGCTGAGTAAGCCGGTGGCGACTGACTGTGAATTGGCACTGGAACTGGAGCTGGTCACTGATCTCTGTGCTGCACCTATCTTGTCCTTGGAAGCCATTTACAACTTGATGAGGTTTGACTGGAGGGATGGCTCCCCAGCTATTTTTGTAGAGTGAGTGTAGTTCTTGAACGTTTGCTTTCCAAGTTGAATTCAAGATTCACTGTACTGCTGTTCTCTGGGGATAGATATGTATATATATATGTACATATACACCAAAGCTATGTATATAGCATATATAACATTTTTATATATATTCACATGCATACACACACAGATTGTTTCTATTGATACTAGTTCCTACAGAATATTTACAGAATGAGAACATGTGAGGCCAGATGTCATAAAGGCTTACAGGGTGGAATGAGGTCAGGCTGCATCTGAAGCTGAAGCCCCTGAGGCACTGCTCTACCACAGGCAAAAACTGTCAAATGTGGAATGCATTCAAAACAAAACATTTTGGTTCAATGGGTCTAATTTGGGAAGATGTAAAGCTTTTGGGGGAGCAGAAGTCTTCCAAATACGGATATGGCAATTGCATTTCCATCAAAAAACTTATTCTGACTGGGAGTCCCTGACTGCCTCACCAGTGTTAATCTCAGGTTCGTGACACAGTTTCTGGAGGTTGGGAAGCATAATGGAAATGAAATCATGTTATTATAAATGAACTGCAGCTTTTTTCCTAGGCCTAGTTAAAAGGACTGGAAAGAAAAGAGGTCTTTAATTGACTGTGTAAAGGTCTTGTAAGATATCCCAGACTCAGTCTGAAAATAGTGGAGAAGCATTGTGTGTGGCCTTTGGGAATGAAACCTTCACTTATTAATTATTTTCCTTGGAGTTTCCCTCGTGGCATCATTATGTGCTTCATTACAGTAAACCAAGCATGAGTCTGCCCGGGAGATCTGACAGGGGGAACTGGTGAGTCAGTCTGCTGGACTGTTCGGGTGCTGCCGGACCCTAATCTGTTACTGAAAGGAAACATAAGAATAACCATAACCTTAAGGGGTCAGCCCCCCTCCTCCAAGCATTTCCTTCTTTAACATTCCACTGTCTCCCCTCTTACAATGTGGTCTTGGGGAAGCAGTTTCAGTCTGAGTACAGGGGATGGAAGGGGCTCAGCTAAATGAGTGGGATATACACCCTCCAGACTTCTCAGTGCACGGTGGATGTGGTGTCTCCCTGGATAGGTGGGAGCTATTTCTTCTTCGTGGAGAAAAGTCCTGACTGAAGAGAGGCAGTGGTGCCTTGTCTCTGTAGTGGTGATGGTGCTGACCATGTAGGCATATGTGTACAGGATGTCTTCTCCTGGGTATAAAACACTAATTTTGGAAGGACAAAGACAATGTTTTTCCCTCACAGTAAGAGCTTCTCCAAGAGAATGAGGGTATGGATCAGTCAGCCCTGTTTCAGCTGTGGCACCACTAGAGGGGGAAAGAGTATGAAACATTTGTATGTCAAAATAGTTTCTGTACCCATTGTTTTTTATCAGCATTTTTCACTGTGCTACTGCCTGTATGGAATTAACCTGTTGGAGTGAGTCCAGAGGAGGCCTCCAAGAGGATCAGAGGGATGCTATAAGGCTGAGAAAATTGGGATTGTTCAGCCTGGAGAAGAGAAAGCTTTTGGACCTCATTATGGCCTTCCAGTGCCTGAAGGGAGCCCACAGGAAAGATGGAGAGAGACTCTTGACAAGGGCCTGGAGTGACAGGAAAAGGGGCAATGGCTTCACACTGACAGAGAGCAGGGTTAGATTGGCTATGAGGAAGAAATTGTTCCCTGTGAGGGTGGTGGGGCCCTGGCACAGGTTGCCCAGAGAAGCTGTGGCTGCCCCATCCCTGGCAGTGTCCAAGGCCAGGCTGGATGGGGCTCTGAGCAACCTGGGATAGTGGAAGGTGTCCCTGCCCATGGCAGGGGATAGACACGAGATGATCTTTGAGGTCTCTTCCAACCCAGGAAATTTTGTGATTCTGTGATGATTTCCATCCCCTCCAGACCCTCCATTATTCTGCACTGTAACCATGTTATTTGTCAAACGTGAGAAATGGGAAACATATTTAGAAATTCCAGACATTAGTCCCAGAGACCAGAACATGTAGATATAAACTTAGATGTACTTCAGGAGCATTTCACATGCGTACAGAGTTCTTCATGAAGAATGACCATGGTCCATAAGTTTGCACCTGTACCTGATGCCACTGGATCTGTTCACATCACCAGAAATAAATATCTACTGACTGCACTGTTTCTCATTCTGTTAGGGAACCACCTGCACAAAACCTGCTTTATGTAATGAGACTTATCTCTCCTTCTCAGATTTTGCTGTACCCTCCTCACACCCAACTCTGAATGGGCAGAAGACAGCAAAATCAGCAAGGGACTCTTTCCCAGCCCACAACAGCAAATACCTCACTGTTTCTCAGAACCGGACTTCCTGGCACAGAAGCGGGACCAATGGAGCTCTTGAAGCATCAGTGGTGTCCTACAGAAGTTCTGTAAGTAGGGTTGCACGTTCACTGACCTACCTCAAGTGCCTTTGGGATGAGGAAGAGGCTTGAAGCAGGGTGAGAAAAGCAGGGCACACTCCTCCTGTGTGTGGGTTAAATCAAAACTGGGAGAAGTGTCTTTATGAGGCAATTGATGCCGCAGCCTCAGGTGGTTCAGTTGTCTCTCTGCGTACAGCAAGAATTTATTTCTGCCGAAGCACTCTCACCAAACTTTTCTTAATTGTTTGCTTTAGCCAGAATCCTTCAGAGTGGGAATGGAGGAGTTACTATCACCCGCAGTGGCAGAAAAGATCTGTAGGTTGATCACTAAATGGGGTGTGCTTGGGCCAACCCTGAGCCAGCTGTGTTCAGGTGTTAGTGGAGGCTGGATGGGATTGATTCCCAGTGGAAGAGTGGTGGGGCTGTGGTGTTCAGAGGAGAGCTGTCATTAGAGGAGGTACCTTTTGGGATGTATTTGTAGTGATATATTTTCTATCTGACCAGTAGAACAAAATCATCATGAAATGCTGATGCTACCATTTTCTTATTCTTGGTGTGATGGCTTCCTGTCTTGGAAGTATCAAGAAGCAGTGAAAGCAGGAGCTAAGCTGGTGATTTAAATCACCGTTTCTGGCTTTTACAGCGGCTGTGAGAGGGGAGGAGAAAAAGATCTTGATAGTTCCTTCAGAGATATTTTTGAAATTGCTACTTTTTGGGTTCCTCCCTAAAGAAGTCTTCTTGTGCCAGAATGTCACATGGCAAGGCAAGCAGTGCAAATTTAGGGGCAGGAAATGTCTTTAATGAAATCCGTGGGAATTTTTATTTGTTTGCTGTGAATGAGACACCCATAATTATGGGGATGGCACCTTGCTTTCAAGAGTGAGGAAAAGAGTCCACGGAGAGGGAGAGAGAATCACTGTTGACTCTCCTCACCCGCTGTGTAACTCCAGCAACACCAAGTGTTGCTATGGTGCCCTCTCAGGTGGCTGGGATGTGGCAGGTGGCTCCACACAGTAACAAACAGGAAAACCTCCGAGTGATTTTCACCCTCTCCAACCTCTGCTTCTTGTTCATGCTTCTTGTTTCTGCCCACACTCTCCAGTAAGGGAGGAGAGGATGCTCAGAGCTCATCTTCTCTAGAGCCAGCTAATGCATTGCCTTGTGCCAGTGACCTGGTGGTGGTGGTGACATCATTCTTTCTGGGCTGTATAGCCTGAAAGTCTCTGGGAGGGACACTAGAAATCTGCCACGAGTTTTTCCTCACTGGGGCAGAGATGGATCCGGGAGGTTTGCATGGACTGCCTGTGAGTACTACATGAAAATGTATCTAATTAGGAAATGGGAAATTGCAATAAAATGCTGTCTCACAAGCAGTTTTATATTCTGCCAGGATGTAGTGCTGAGTGTAGTTTTGGATGTGCCTAAAGGGACTGTATTTATGCTTTACACATGAAGGGTGTGTTAATGTGTGATGTGCAGAACAGATTATTTGGTTGTAATTTTGTGAAAGGATGAAGGATGTAGCATGCATGTAAACCAAGATTTATTTAGTGATATGATGACTAAAAGCTACTTTGTGGGAAACTAAGTGAAACAAAATAATGATAAACAAGAATCTGAGAGGTGTTGATGTATATAATATGAACCTTTATATGATGCCTTCAAAAATTTGTGTTGTGTTAACAAACAAGGTAACTGCCATATAGCAACTGGCTAACTTTGCATTCAGCACTGCCAACACATGTAAGGAAGGGGAGAAAAAGAGAGAAAGAAACCTGTGACTGGTACCTGTCAGGATTTTGCTTGTACAGTCACCTAAGGGAACCATAAATGTCTGGAATTAGGTTATGGGATGATTGCTTTGGGTCAGTTTGACCCTTGCTTTTATCTTGTTTCCCCATCACTGGAGGGCTGGTGTCCCTCCAGTCAATAACAGTTTAGAGAGCTCTGTGAAGGGCTTTACACAGCAGCATTGTGCTGGAAATGGTGGTTGGAAACAGTTTGGAAAACTCATGGGCTGCCTTGGTGACTGGGAAGTGCAAGTGAGCACCCCAGTGCCAGAGTTCCACATGGATGCTGCAGAATTCCCATCCGGGCTGGGGAGTGGTGGTGGGATTACTGTTGGAGCTGCATCCCAGAAGGGTTCTGAGAGGGAGATGGTGAAGAAGGGCTGGTCTGAGGAGCTGACTGAGTGCAACATGAGTGATTTGAAGGATTTTAGCCATGGATTCCGTTTTTCCGTGTTATTGGTCCATCATGTAGTCTTTTCATGATATGTTAAAACACAAGATAGCACCGTTAACCATTCAAGGGACATATCCTTTCTAGTCCCTGGTATTTCCCAAAGTGTTTTTTTCAGCCCTGACCTTCTGGACCTTGAACTACATTGAAGATCTTTCTCTTGTTCTGGCTAAGATCGATTTCCTCCCTTCTGACACAGTTTTTGCTTCCCTTCTCTGCCTGCTTTGCTCCACAGCACATGGCACATGGTCTGTAATGTGATCCTTATTCTCACTTCTCTGTCCACTTTCAAAATGTGGGTGTCTTCTCCCTTTGGTGTGTGTATGTGCAGAACAGGGCAGCAGGGTTGGTGTGTGCCTCCGTATCTGCTCTTCTGTAGGCATCCTATGCATTGGGATAAGGCCAATATCTTTGGTTTATGGTCAGAGGAGGAATAAAGTGAGACTGGTTTGCAACCTAAATGTTTGTATGTCATACCTGGATTCTTCACGGCTTCACGTGCTCGTGTGGAGATAGACTCCCCACACCTACTTGGGTTTTTTTGAGACTCCTGTGTTTCTCTCCCAGATTATCAACAACTACGTGGATGGGACCCAGGGAGGGGCCAGGGACAAGGCGTCCCCGAGTGGCCTGCACTTCAGGGACAGCAAGAGGAAGGTCGACTATGTCTTGGCTTACCACTACCGAAGGCGCCTGGCCCGGCACGCGCCCAGCGCGGGCTCCCCGGAGCCGACGCGCGGATCCGCCTCTGCAGCCCCGGTTTCGAACGGAAGCACCGGGAAGGGCCGTGCTGAGCCCTGGCAGCAGCAGCAGCAGGACGATGGCCAGCGGGCCATGTGGGAATGGCCGGAGCTGCCAGGCCCGGAGGCAGTGGAGCTCAGCCCGCTGGATGCCCTGGAGGAGGAGAGGCGGCTGCAGCGGGAGGAGTACGAACACAACCTGCTGGAAGCGGGGCTGGAGATCGAGAAAGACCCCGAGGTAAGAGGGGGAGAGTTGCACCTCATATGTGGCATTGGGTGTCCCGATGGATAATGGCCACTTTGAATGCCCAAAATGAACCTAAGGAGGTGGCCAGGGTGTGTCTGTGTGGCTTGGTCCTTTCTCCTGAGAAAGACGTGGTTGTTATTGTTGTTTTATGTAGTGTGGAGTAACAGTTTCAATCTTGCTTCAGGTGAAAACATATTTCTTTATATAAATATTCTTATGGTATGCAGCAAACACAATTTTCTTACCAAAAACCCCTCTTAAATGTTGCTAAAATGAAGAAAGCATCTCTTAAGTAATTTGCTGGAACACCTCTAAGACATACCATGTTTCCTTGCAATATCTTCAGTGTGATTCTCAGCTTTCTTTTCAGCCATATGCAAGTTTTGTGTCCTTTCTTCATTCCACCCACGGAATGAACAGCTCCTCTGCTGTGACAGGAGAAGCTCCCAGCCTATGATGTTTTTATTCTCCCATGAGCTGTGATTATTTCACTTGGCTGTTGCCAGTCAGTCACTTGAGCACAGGTCTTCCAAATCCCACATCATTGCTCTGAACTCTGTGTTATCCCACTAGGCCTCCTTGAAAGTCATGGATATTTGTATCCAGCAAAGTCCTTGCTGGGTACTCGTTTTAGGTGCTCTGTTCTTGACACCAAATTTGAGAGATTTAGAGCTTCTTTTCATATGTGCTGAGAACTTACAGCTCGTGTTGCTTCCAGTGCAACCAGTCACTACTTCCAAAATTTGTGGAGCAAATCACAGTTTGAATCTGAAAATTCGAGTCTGACTGGCTTGGCATAGTGTATGCATGTTAAATCACTGGCAGGGGTAGAAAGAAGTAGAAAAGTCTTTTAACATTTTCCCTGCTTAATTTGCTGAGTTGCAGGTGGTTCTGGGTTGTATTTCAATGCACAGCCTTGCTGAGCCGTCCTTGCACTGAACAGAAAAAAGTGATTTCAGATCCCGATTCTTTTATGCTGTGCACAGGGGCTATGGTTCAGTACACAACCATCTTACTGCTATGACTTTTATAACCAAATTGCACTAAACCCAGGAGAGCAGCTGTTTTTGGAGACCCCTTTCAGTTCCGAATTTCATCAGAACCTAAAAGGTCTAGCAGGAGATTTGGATTTGATTATTTGACTCATTACTTATCCTAAGTCCAGCTGGATACAAATTCTGTTTTGGCCTCCTTCCAAGTGATGACACATGCTCTTAAATAATATACAGAGTGACGAATGGTGTCATAAAGTGTTGATCAAAAATCCCCTTTTTGTCACAGTCTTCACTGTGAAGAGAAAAAGACTTTTTTAAAAATGAACTGGGAAGTTCACAGGAAATTGTTCATCAGTTCTTTCATAGGAAAAATGAATTGATTTCTGAAAATTACAAAAAGTGCTATTCCGTCACTTCTCTTACTGTGTACGCAGAGTCACTCCTGTCCCACATCCCTCCTCCCATCATTCCCCTACAGATAAGCTGTCTAAGCAAAAGGGGAAAGTGTTTTTCCTTCCAGAATCTCCTGAGAAACTGGAAGGGACTGGAAGGACCATACATTATCCTTTTTCTTCCCTACCCTTGACCTGTGGCTTTTACTTCCTTTTCTTTTTCTCACCTTACTGATTTTTTCTTCTGTTAGTTAACTCCTGTTGGAACATGCTGAAGGTTCTGCCTGTTGCTGTGAATTTTGTAGGAAATACTGATTAGGCACAAGTGAAAGGCACAGCTGTCCTTATATGTGGATTAAAATTGTGTGTTGAGTTGATACGAGAACAATTTCTGCTCTTAGTCCTGGGGAAAAAAAGTGTCTATAAATTCATTAAACTGTGAATAGCTGTAAAGCAGCATTTGCAGTTTTGTACATCACAGTGGACCTTCAACTACTACATTTCCATGGGATCACGCTGACCTGAGTGTTTGTTAGGTGGAGGTTTTTTGTTTGTTGTTGCTTATTTCAGCGCTAATATAAGAAATGGATTTTTTTCATATAATACTATCGGAAGTTGAGATATATTCTGTAATATATACTCTGTACCAGGTTTAAAGATAAGTCTGATCTGGCTGCAAAGGTAATTGTTAGAGGGATTCTACTTCTGGATCCTTGGTTTAGAGCAGACCGTGGTTTCTCTGCCTTACATCATCTTCATATGGTTTTGCAAGAAAATCCACTAATTTAAGAATGACACAATGTCCTGAATCAAAAAATCATGGAATGGTTTAGGTGTACCAATCTCACAGGACTCAGGAGTTCTTCTAGAAGCTGCTTTTTAGGCTGAAACCTTTTAGACATCAGGAAGTTAATCTCTAGGAACACAGGATAAAGTTACAACAATTTAAAAATCTTTATTTCTGCAGCTATCTTTTTTGGAAAAGTAGTGATTTCCATGATGTTAATATGTTTGTTAACATGTGATGTTATTATGATTGTTATATATTTGATAACTAGGGATAAACACCTTTCTCACTAGTATTGTCAATTCATTGTGTAAAAGAAGTGTAAAAGAAGAGAGACAAGAAAAGAAAAGATGATGTAGAATTTGTATGTGGAGGGAGGCATATTGTTCTTTTTGAGTTAGTGGAAAATAAGCAAAACTATGGACTGTCTCCATAACCTCCCAGTTATTATTTGTGAATTAAGAAATTTTTGGCTACCTTTTCAACTGCCTAATAACTTTCTATTATTTGTTATTGCTGTCCTCCAGAGAAACTTTCATTTCTCTTGATACATTCTTCCTGTCCTGTTTTGTTGTTTTGTTTATTTGTTTTCCTTTATTTAAACAAAGGTGACATTTTGCATGTCCAAGACAAAGTGCACAATGACAGTCTTGGGTATGAAGTTGCCCAGGGAGGGCAATAAATACCATGGATGTTGCAGTTCTTGGTTGGTTTTTGTTTGTTTGTTTTTTTTTTAATTTCCCTTTTCCTCTTTTCCTTTGTTGTTATTTTATTCTTCTTTGTTTTGTTTTGTCTGTTTATTTGTTTGTTTATTACTTGTTCCTGTGGAAACTAGTAGTTGTGTTTCACCTAATTGGAAACCAGTAGTTCCCTTAAATTTGAATTTTTCTGCTGCTTTAATGACTGCAAATGCAACACACACCATATTCAATTAGTATTATGTATGGCAAGGCATAATAGGTATGGAATAAGAAGACACTGGAGATGTGCCTTGGCATTCTGACAAAGCTGGATCATTTTCGAGCACATTGGAAGTGAAATGTACTTTGCTAAATAGCAGTTGGGAGAGGAATTATTTTTTCAAGGTGAAGATGATGACAATCCTAAAACAAAGTGTAAATTACCCTCCAAGAAGCTCATCTAACCTCAATTTCTGAGCTAGTATTGTTTCAAAAATGTCTCACTAAACCCCCTTGATTACATTACACTTGAGCAGAAGGAAGTCCTTAAGGTCCTCAGTGTTGATAATAATATTACTGATGCTAGAGGTTGTGATTGGGTTTTTCTGCTTGATATTCCAAGGCATGTTTTTTGAATTTTTGTGGAAAAAAACCCACATAAACCTAAAAACCCAACCAGCCAAACAAACTTCCCAACACCCTGCCAACCTGAGCCAAATAAAAGCTTTTAGTGCTGTAGGAGATTTTATTTATGGGGTTAAAATTCACTGTTTTGTTCCACTAAGGTGCTCCGTATTTTTCAGTGGGAGAAGTCTTTGTCTCTTGTCAGCTGTTAAGGACAAAATATAGCCAAAAGGATATCATGTATATTACTTAATTTAGCAGTAATAAAAAACCCGAAAAAAGAAAAAAAAAAGGAAAAAAAAGATGTCTTTTCCCAAAATCTATCAATGTGCTCTGTGGATAATCCCAGGAAAACATCTCATGCCCTTCATATGTAAGAGATGCCTTGCAGACACTCAGCGTGGATGCTGTACTTGCCACAAAATATTCATTCATCCAGAGTGCAGAAGAAAGCTTAATAGTAGCTAACAATCATTTTAAAAGGATATGGAAATTTAATATGAGTCCCAGAGCTTTATCCCTGTTAATGAATGCCTCTTGAAGCCAACGAGAATGCAAACAGAGTGACACAGCACTGGAAGCAGACCGGGGTCTTTTGTGCTCTAGGTGTTTGGACTTTGTATTTCAGTCTCTCAGCACCCAGAACAAGGCAGTGCTTCTTTGGGGAGCCAATTATATAAATATTTGATGCATATTTTTCAGCGACTCTGGTTACAGAGGCATTAATTAGCTAAAACTTGTTCTGCTCCTGTATGTTACTTATATGGGGCTGAAATGTAATACACAGCTCTTATAAAATTAAAGTTGAACAGGCAAGGCAAGGTTTTCAGTGGTAGTGAAGTGAACGTGATGAAAATATTGGCAAGTTGATTAACTATTTAAGAGGAAATTATGTCTCCATTTTAGACAGGATTTTGAAGTAGCCCCATGGGATTCAGGTGTGATTAAATCAGCATTAAAATAATGATCCATAATAAAAGGTGGCAAAGTAGAATGGCTGTACTGTCAAAGCTCAAAATCCATACAGTGAATCCTGTTTTTTAATGACTGTGTTGTGACTTGAATAGATGAATGGGCAGATAGACTCACTCTGTGTATTTTAATTACCATCCAGACTCTTGATGCTCAGCTATGAGGTACCTTAGTCAAAATAGCTTCCAAGAGATGCAGAGAAAATTGAAAAGATGTACAAAAATCACCTGTATTTTGTCAATAACCTTTATAAAGCTCTTGGGCAAGCCATGGAAAATGTCATCAATTGTCCGAAGATTGGGAAATGGAGTCATCCATATCTTGAATTTTAGATGGAGGTAGATTAGGGCTGTACATTCTGGTGATATTTACAGTGGGATTTGGGCCATCCTAATTTTACATGTGCTTTTACATAATGCTGTTTCTAGCAGACTTTCCTGGTAGAAATGGCCAACAGCCTCCTACATTTGTGTTTTCATTTCTTTGTGTCCTGTGCTGAGTTCTGTCACCTGCTGGGAGAACTGCTTCAATTCCTACAAACTTCTTGGCAGATGAGAAGCCCACTGGGAATGGCTTGTGCATCTCTTCTGGGGCATGGCATGGGGAGAACTGGACACTTGCGGGATGGGGCATGCACAGGAAGAAAATCAGCTGCTTGGCTTGTTCACAGATGATTCCCTGAAAACATATTTTAATTACCAGTACTCTCATTTGCAGCAGAAGTTTTAATGTGCAAATTAAATCCCTGGGGAGGGTTTGAAGGGTGACACATGAAGCCCTGAGGGATGTGATGCTGCTACAGTGCCTGCAGAGGAGGCTTGGAGGCTGAATAGTGATAATTTGTCTGAGGCATTTATGCCAGTGCATCTTGAATAGCAGTTTCATGAAAACAAAGTCATAAAATACGAGAGAGTTTGGGGAATTTGGCCCTGGGATTTGTTGCTTTTCTGAGCTGTTAAATGACAGAGGTCACACTGCTGTTATTGGGGTGAGGTGCTGTGTGAGGGCTGCCCCAACTGCAGTACCTGCTGCCTGATGTACCTTTACCTATTCTTTGTTGCAGTAAAAAATCCTGAATTTCAGAGTTTCTTTTCTGGGGGAAATGGGAGTTTCTTTGCTTTCTTGTCCCCAAGCCACTGCCTAATTTCTCTCTAGCTGCAAACAGCCCTGCAGGCATCTCTGGTTCCAAAGTCCTCACTACTGAATTTCTGCTGGTTAGGTAAATGTTCTATGATTTCACTGTTTTTTAGAGGCATTGCTGGTTAACCATGACTTCACATCTCATGGAAAATCTTTTGCCTAAGCCAGAGCCACTGAGAATTCTGCTTGGGAGCAGATGTAACACTGTAGAGAAGTGCTCCCTGATTTCAATATGTTGCTTTTATACATATATACATTAATTTATGTACTGGTTTATGATGTAGATGTAAAGGATCTGAGCTAAGACAGTGACTTCTCTTCTCTTCTCTTCTCTTCTCTTCTCTTCTCTTCTCTTCTCTTCTCTTCTCTTCTCTTCTCTTCTCTTCTCTTCTCTTCTCTTTTCTCTTTTTTTTTTCTTTTTTTTTTTTTTTTCCTGCAATACAACAAATTAAAAGGCATTCCATAAACTGTCATTCTCACATTCAGGAACAGATTCCAGCTGGGGGGTATATGATGGTGGAAATTAGTCCTTGAAGGATAGGACTGTCTTATGGATAAAAACCACCGCTGTTTGCATGTGTGGGGAGTGAGGGGGTGGAATTTGCTATCATTTGGCAGATCCAGGGAAAGGCAATGTAAATAATGACTCAGAGTTGTGGGATTCTTGTATGTTTTGAACTCCTCTTGCTTTACTGATTACTGTCATGACTGTGTGTGTCATTCTGCCCAAATCTGAGTTACTACAGAGTTACTATAATGTCACGTTGATTGTGACATTATGCTTAGACAGGCAAGCAATATTCATCCAGGAAGTGAGACACTGTAGGGAAGGAATGATCCTGTCCTGGGTGCACAAGACATTTTATGTTGTGTACACTTTCAAAAGTTACATTTTACTTGAGAGGGAGGCATTTTGGAATGCGAACTGGATTCAAGATTTTCAACATGAAAAGTGGAGGGGTCTTTTCAAGAAAAAACAAAATAATTTCCCCTTACTAATCAGAAAACCCTCTTCAGCTCAAACTGTTTCTTAAATCCTTTGCCAATCTAAGTTGTGGGTAGGGGCAGAGTTCCAACAACTCAGTGGTAGCTCCTGTGGATGAGCACAGATTTAGTGGGGGGAAGCTGTCATAGAGGGAAAGATTCATTAACTGTCCCACACCCTCACATCCTGAAAGAAAAGGGAACTGTGATGTACAAGCCACAAGTTGTAATCAGTTTGTATTCAAATATCTTTCATGGTCATTAAATGGTCTATTAAGTTGTAGGACAAGGCAAATCAATCAGAACTGTATCACAGAGCTGCTTCATCATTCCAGTGGTTCCAGGTCAGCAATTATTTTGTCCTGAATGGAACAACAAGGAAAAAAATAATTTAGCAGAGTGGCATCAGGCTGCACAGTTCTCATTAGCAATAATGAGAGTTTGGTGGCTAAATCCCCATGCACAGCATGGAAAATTTGCCCTTCTGGGTGGGTTCTCTCCTTGGTGCACAGTGCTGATAAATGTGTGCCCTCTATTGAACCTCTCCGTTGTGTACAGGTATGTGCTCACCATAATAGGCCAAAGAGAAAATCATGTTAGAACTTGCTTTATGTGATACTGTGCTGCATTCTGTAACATTCTGTAATTTCTGGACAGTTACTCTGGGTCAGCATTAATGTAACAATGACTTCATCACCTGAAACCAGACAGTTGGATGAAATTATTTATTTTGAACAGGTGCATTGATTTTTATTTGTTGTTTATGTGGGGCTTCTCTTTGTTGTTGTTGTTGTTGCTGTTGCTGGTTTTATTTCTGTTTGTTTGTATATATTGACAGTAGATACATTTGCTTTAAGCTCTGCCATCTAGGAATTAACTATTCAGTTCTCTGCTGGCCTCACCCTTCAGTTCCTGGGTTCTGACATTGTTTTGTAGCATTATAGGATCACTGAAAGGATTGACACATGTACATGGTACTTTTTAGGAAATCCTGGAGGTGGAGTTAGGTGGATGATCTCAGAGTTTCATGAGATGTCTCATGGGAAAATAAATGAACAAAACCTTTTTGGGAAAGACCGAGCTACTTGTAACTAGGGTGGGGAAATGACTGAATAGCTACACGGACTAATATTCCTTCTTTTTTTTTGGGAATAGCAAAATTCCCCCTTTACATTCCCCCTTTTTATGGGGAATGTAAAGTCATCAATAGGAGCATTTTCCTGGAAATGTAGAAGTGGCCATTGCTTTCCATAGGCTGGAGCCAACACTGTGCTGTGGAAGAATACCAACATCCTTCTGCCCAGTTGCACTTCCCTTGTTCATGACCCAGCTGGAACATGGGGAATTTCTCTCCAGTCTTTGCATGTTCACTAAGCTCAGTTGTGATTTACCTGGAGTTACTCACTGACACAAAGAAAAATTAACACTTCAGGGATATAGAATATATATATATATATTCAAGATCTTGCAAACACTTAGGCAGAACTCCAAGCTGACACCTCTGATACGCTAGTTCAAACTACTGTAATTTTTCCTTAATCCCTTCAAAATGGGGAAGGATATTGCTGCCCATCCTGTCCTTAGGACTTTTCCTCAAGTTGCTTGAAGTCCTAAGTCTGCTCCCATTTAAACTCGTTACAGAGTGTGAAGGATGACTTGAGTTTCCTAATGTTTTGAAAGTTTCTACTCCATGCATATTCTGTAAATCATAGGGTTCTCAAGTTTTAGTTTTTCTGGATATATGTGTCATTGTTTCTATCCCTTGCTTGCCTCACTCCCACTATCCTCACTCATTTGTAGGTTTGCCTGTCTAGGAAACCCCTGGTGTTCTTGCTGTTTTTCCAACTCTCATATTCCATACTTCGGTATGCAGGCTTTAAGTGATCATTCTTTGCTTGCCTCTGAAGATTTGCAAATGTTCAGCTGCCACTGAACCCTGTTGGGTCATCAAGACAAAGTAATGTTCTAAAGATTGTGTCCCAAAGGAAGTTCACTGCGTGACTCTTTTACAATTTCACCGTGCACACTCAGGTTAGAGAGACCTAGGAAATGTCATACCATATTTTTTGTTAAATTAGGGGTACTTTCAGGCTTTTGTGGTGCAGCCAATCCACTGTGGTGCCCCGTAGCCCTGGCAAGCCTCCCTGCTTGTCACAGGTCCCTGTGAGTTCACTGGATAACGTTTACTCTCCCCCTGCAGTGGCACTGCTCAGCTTTCACAGGTCAATGAGTGGTACCTGCTTCACCTCACCAGTGCTTGACCTGCTCACCTGCCTCTGGCCTCTGCATATTCCCCCCTGTTCCTTCACACCAGTCTCCTGCAGGGCTGCTCGCCTGTCCAGCACAGGGTGCTCCATTTCTGTCCATGGTGCTCTTTCTCTGTATCCTGTATCCACAGCAGTCCTGCCACTCCTCGGTGTCCCCATGTCTTGTTTTGCCTGGTGAGAAGTCAGCCCTTCACTCTTCCCTGCTGCCCATCAGCTGCCATCAGTCACAGGCCTATGTGAAGTCATAACATCCAAGACATCTTGATGATCCCTTTCAACTCAGAATAGTCCATGATCTGTGATCCTCTCCATCGAGAAAATCCACAGCTGGGACAGCTGGACACATCGATTTCATACCTCACAGCAGCCTCTCTCAACAACTTCTTTACAAAATTTCCTCCTACCCTTATTCTCTCCTGTTTCAAAGCTGTCCTTAAGAAACTGCTCACCCAAAGCTGGCCAAGTTCAGCTTCAGTGAGGCACCAAAGTTTGCTCATTAAAAGACTTGCTTTACTTTTCAAATGATGCATTGCAGGAGGCACTTGAGAGCACCACAGTGACAACCTAAGACACAGCTTGCACCACAAGGGACCCTGGGGTTGTTTTTCACCTGTGAGCCACAGTTCACAAGTGACTCTCCTGGAAAGTATTTGTTGGTTTAGGGATGTATTGTCACATCTGGCCACCAACTGGCAAGTCTCTTCACAGACAAGTCAGCCCAAAGAATGTTTTTACCGAGATCCAGCTGTAAATTTTTGTTAATTTCCATATCTTCGTAACGCTCAGACTCGCTGGCAGGAGAAAACCCACATATCAGGGGACTTGCTAGATGACATTATTAAAGTCAGCTAATTTTAGTATTTAAAAGTAGGTGTGGTTTTATAATATAGTGATTGGTAACCCTCCTGATATCAGTATAGCAGTTCTGTAGTCATGTACTCTTCTCCTAGCAATTCTCACGTCCATTATTTCATAAAAGGGAGCAAATGCTATTACAGTGTAAAACCCATTTCGCTAATGTAGAATTTTAAGTACCGTGAAAGACTAATAGGCAGCTCTAAAATGTATTCCTTCACTTGTACATGTCAGTGGTAATTATCAAAATAAATAATTGGCATATAATTACAGAGCACTCCAGTGTAATTAAAACCACAATAAAAACTGTAGCCAAGGAATCATTCATCAAAAGCTGAATCCAGGAACTGTGGCAGTGGGCATCCTCCTGCTACCTAGACCTTTGAAAACAGGTGGAAGAAATGAAAGCCAGAATCAGAATCCCAGGATGGGTCAGGCTGGGAGGGAGCACAGTGGGTCACTGGTGCCACCTCCCTGCTCCAGCAGGGCCATCCCAGAGCACACAGCACAGGCTTGTGTCCAGATGGGGCTGGAATAGCTCCAGTGAGGAGACTCCACACCCTCTCTGGTCTCTGTTCAGGGCTCAGGCACTGCCCAGGGAAGAAGTTCTGCCTCCTGTCCAGGTGGAAGTTCCTGGGATCAGTCCCTGCCCGTTCCTCTGGTGCCATTGCTGGGCCCCCGGAGCAGAGCCTGGGCCCTGCCCTGAGCCCTCCCTGCAGACAGGGACACCCAGGGCTGAGGGCCCCTCTCAGCTGGGGCTCCTCTAGAGACTGAACAGCCCCAGCTCCCTCAGCCTTTCCCTGTCAGGGATGCTCCAGGCCCTAAATCATCTCCTCAGCCTCCGCTGGCCCCGCTCCAGGAGCTCCCTGTCCCTGCTGTCCTGAGGAGCCCAGAGCTGGGCACAGCACTGCAGATGGGCTGAGCAGGGCTGGGCACAGGGGCAGCAGCACTCCCTGAGCTGCTGGCATTTCCTCAGTATAAACCCAAGGGCTCTTTCTACCAGGACAAGGTAAACTCCTATTGCCGGATGCTCTCTGTATCTAAGTGCCTGTATTCAGATACATTTTTGTACAATCAGTATAAAGGGGTAGGTGGCTTTGAAGAGCAAATTTCATCCTGACTCTCACCTGCCTGTTCAGAGGAATGAGAGGAGCTTGAGGAGCTGCTGTCACCTCCTGCAGTTCCTGACATGAAGACTGGAACTCTGGCAGGACTCATACCTGTGTCTTTCTCCGTGTCAATGCCAGAACTGCTTTGAAATGCCTTTCAGAAGGAGTAACAGTTGTTAAATTTAAAATATTGTTAAATACATGAGGGCAGAGCAAGAATCAAACCTAATTAGCCAAAAACTATCATGGGACTGAAGGTATTTTTGGGCACAGGACCTCCTGTTCCTGTGTTCCCTGGCATCCTATCTGAGTTCCTTATGGTTCTGGTTTCCAGTTCTGGTTTCCTGTTTTCATCTCCTTTACTGTTGAACAGAAAACAGCAGAAAAGTGGAGGTGAAAACCAAGTGAATGCTACATTGTTTCATTGGAAAAAGGGTTTTCAAATCCTTCAATCCCACAATGGTTTGGGTTGGAAAGGACCTTAAAGCCCATCTCATTCCACCCCCTGCCATGGGCAGGGACACCTCCCACTGTCCCAGCTTGCTCAGAGCCTCATCCAGCCTGGCTTTGAATACTCCCAGGAATGGGGCAGCCACAGCTTCTCTGGGCAAAAAATGTGTGAGAGCAGTTGTGTGAAGGGGAATGAGAATGAAAAATGGGATATTTTCCCTTGGCAGCCTGTCTGTATTCGTATTTACACTTATTCCCCACAAGTGAAAATCTGCTTCTCACAGCTTCTGGTCTTAAAATGTTTTTTTCTTACCCGCACACACCTTATGTAAATCTTCAGCTTTTCTTCCTCCCAAGAAAAAACAAAACACCAACAGCTGTATTTATTATAGATCCCTTTTTATAAAGCATAAATCTTCAGTTGCTAATCATATATATGCACCAATTAATTCATGTAGAATTTTATAGCTATTAAACATTACTTAACAGCCTGGTTTGCTCAGTCAGTGGCAAGAGGTGCACTACTGCCATGAATTGCTATGATTTTTCTCCAGAAGTCTGGGCTGGACAAATGCATCATGATTAGACATTGATATATTGATACATTAACTACAGGCAAAGTGTGCCAGAGTGGAAATGGAAATGTGAAAAGCCCAATTGGTGTTCATTGCTTTGGTGGGGGCAGGAGCAGAAGCTTTGAACTCCAGAGCAGTTTCCCTGGAAGGGCAGTGTTCAAGCAGGGGTTTCTAATTTGGTTGCATATAACTGTGTGTATAAATATCTATATCTATGCATATATATCTATACTAACATGCAGACTTAAGAGGAATTAAGGCATTTTTTAGACTTTCAGAGTTATGTAAACTTGTGTCTGTTTGTGCTTTTAGTCCAAAAGGAGCCTTGCAAATAGCTGCGTTTTTTTTTTTGTAAACCATCTTTATAAATATTTGAAAAGAGCTAACACATGTTGCAAATATTTAGTTAACAGTCTTTGTTAAAGCAAAATTTGAGAAAGCTCTAAAAAGATAATATCTTACCAGTATTAGAGGTCATTTTGTACATGTGTGAGTGTCCCAGTTGAAGCCTGCTTCAGCCAAAACATCTGTTCAGCTATCTGTGATTGATGCGTGAATTTCTTGGCAAAAGCCCCACTCAATATTTTTGATAGTGAATGCTAAAGTTAAAGTTATATTTTTTAATGTTTTCCCATCATGTGCACAAGTTACATAACCAGATCTGGATCTGTGTGGTTACTGCTATTTATACTACTGTTGGGGTGTACAACAGATGAGGATCCAGCTCAGTTATTCAGTGATCCAGTCATTCAGTTCTGAATAAACACAGAAAAAAAAAAGATGGATTCTGTATTACCAAGATTATAATTTGTGTGTAAGAAAACAGAACAGAGTAGCCAAGATAAATTGGACTATAAGGTGATATGTGCTGTCTTCTCAAACTTGTGCAAATGAGACTTTGACTTGACCAAAGAACTTTATGGTTAGGATATCACAATGCATTTAAATGGTCCTTGACCACAAGTGCAATATTTGTGCAATGGAAGTGCCAGTAGGGATGTGTAGTAATGAAAGGCAAAGGCATAATTTTCTGTATTATTTCTTTAGCAAACTAAAATATGCATCTAATTTTTCATGCCTTAGTCGCCTCATCTCTTTTTGCTTGCCAGTTACTGCTTAAATCCGCTAATTTTTTTCCTTGTTTGTTTTTCTTGCTCCCAGTTTTGCAGATTAAACCTCTCATCTCTGAATACTCTTCTTACTGCATGCCAAGAATCAAAACCATCTTGTGATCAGTATTAAACATAGAGAGTTCGCCATGCCCCTTGCAAATGGAGCCAAGCTGTGCTTGAGACATCTTTGTTTACTGGAGACTTCCAAAAAGAGTGGGGGGAAAATAAAAAGGCAAAACAACCCCTCCCACTTTTTCCTTCTGATCTCAGTCTGATACATCTTTTGTTATAAACTTAATGATGTCACTTGAAGTGTGATCACACTGAACTCTTCACGTATGCAGCACTTCTCAGGTGATGCCAGGCCAGAGGACAGTGAATGCTGTGGCAGTTTGTTATGACAATGGGTCCTGAGGTTCTTTCTCAAGCAAGGAGTCTTGTAAGTCCTCAGGAGAACACCCTCCTGAGGCACTCAAAACTTGGCATAGGAGTTTTTACTCCAAAAATCACGTCCCCTATGTTCTGTTTGTGAATGCTCTCGAAGTAACCTCTTAATATACGAGGCTGTGTGTGTGACTCCATCAGGGCTTTAAAAGTGAAGGCTGCATTTTGCAGTCCTTAATAAGAGTAATATAAAGAGATTTTTGTTTTCCCCACTGGTTTCTGAAAGCTTTGACTTGCCACTCAGGAGTCATGATCATGGTGTGTAGAAGGGAACACACTGGAGACTTAAATGTGTTATGGGCCACCAAGAGAAGGCTTTGGGGTGACCTCAGTGTGGCCTTGCAGTGCCTGAAGGGAGCCCACAGGAAAGATGGAGAGAGACTCTTGACAAGGGCCTGGAGTGACAGGACAAGGGGCAATGGCTTCACACTGACAGAGAGCAGGGTTAGATTGGATATGAGGAAGGAATTGTTCCCTGTGAGGGTGGGGAGGCCCTGGCACAGGTTGCCCAGAGCAGCTGTGGCTGCCCCATCCCTGGCAGTGTCCAAGGCCAGGTTGGATGGGGCTCTGAGCAACCTGGGACAGTGGAAGGTATCCCTGCCCATGGCAGGGGGGTGGAACAAGGTGATCTTCAAGGTCCCTTCCAACACAAACCATTCTGTGATTCTGTGATTTAGGTGTTCTGTTGCTGAACACATCTTCCCATTATTAAATTCCAGCCTTGCATAGTGTGTTTGTGGCTTCATTGCTTGATCTCCCTTTTGCAAACTTTTAATATTTAGCAGAAAATCATTATGGTAGAGGGAAAATATGGCTGAACCATGCCAAAACAAAAGCTCAAAAATGTTCACTGTGGTGTAATATATATATCTTTTTAAAGACATGAGTCTGGGCAGTATTACTGTGTGATTTTCTTTGAGTAAGCTGATGTAAAACAAGCAGAAAGATTTATGAAAATGACAAAATGCAGAGTACTTCTAATGAGACATAAAATGGATTTTAAGATGTGGAAGATGGAAGGTACTCACTGTTATCAGTGTACCACGTTTATTACAAAAACCCGGTAGTGATTTCCTGTAAATTTCAATTTGTGTGATACCACCAGGATTGGAATAACAAATCTTACATTTTTTTTCCTTTGCTAATTCATTTCCCTCATGGCATAATACACTTTGGCATTGTATCTGGTTAATATTAATATTCTGCATTCTATCTGCTAATTACCTTTTTAATAATTGAAAGTTAATGGCCCACTTGACCCTTACATCTCTAGAAGTAATTTGTTCAGCTTTTCACATAAAACGTATTTCAATGCCAAGCTAAAAGTAAAATCTCATTAAAACATGTTTCTGTTGCATGCTGTTGTGAAATGTATTGGAGAACCTAAAACTTTAACAAGTGTCAAGCTTAAGAAAACACTGGTATTTTGGTGTTTGCTGACAGTTTATTCTTAGAATCCTAATAGGAAATGAAATTCACATTTCATTTTTAATGATTGGACAACAGTTTTTAAAATAATCCTCCTTTAATTTTAGTGTTACAACAGAGCAAACTGGCACTTGTGTATTCTGAGTGGCTGCTGTCTCCTTTTTGTGTCTGCAGAGTGAGTCTGAATTTATGGTCATGGAGATGAGAGCTAAATCTGACCAACAGAGTTTAGGGCATGTAGAGAGCAGTACTGCCAGGATGGATGAAAAAAAATGTTTTGTAATAGTTATTGTACAGGTATCTACTGAGTGATTCCCTTTGGACCATATTTTTGGGGGAACAGAGTGTATTGAGGCCTGAGTTTCAAAACTGTTGATAATTCAGCACATTCTGCAGAGATCAGTAGAACCTGCTGGCCAGTTAACATTCCTGAAAATCCAATATTGTCCATTTACTGATTTCAGTGATTACTGTGCTCCTGTGGGAAGAGACTATTTTGAGCCCTGGTACCACATTAGCTGAGGGTGCTGGGTCCCCTAGAGCTCCAGAAATATTCTAATACTGCAGTTTCCATCTATGAGCGAGGCATTTCTTGGACACCGGGTCCCAGCCCATTTGCCAGGCTTCTCATGCTGGTCTCAGCTGCAACATTTCAAGCAACTATTTTTCTCTGCTTGATGATTTGCTCAGATTTCAGGTCTGCTGCTGCTGCTCTTGCTGCCTCCAATCATCTGCAGAGCCTGCAAGCACCCAGCAGAGATTCTTAGCTCCACATTTCATCTGCAGCAGGCTCGTGCCTTGCTGGCTGGGAGCTGCTTCTCCAGGTACTGGCAATGTTGCCATAAAGAGATCCTGTAGTGTGAGAGATTCCCTCAGTGTATCCAACAGTTCATCCAACAGTTGCAGATGTTTAGGAAACAGCAGGAAAAGCACAAACTTTAGTGATGCTTTTACTCTGATGTTCTCCTGGTGACACTGACAATTCAATTCAGGTGCTTTCCCCCACGTGATGTCGTTTGCCCATTTAGAAGCAGTCTGGGGATCTCTATTTCAAAGTCTGGCACATCTTCTTCTTAAAATATTCTCCAGTTTTTGCACCCCCAAGGCAGAGGTTCTTCCGTGCTGCATTGATATCTCCATCCTTTTTTTTTGATTTTTAGTCTGGCTTTGTCTGAGGCCCTGTAGTGCTTGCTCTGAGACAGTAGGCAGTCCATCCACACCCCTTTTCCTTACCATGCAGGATTTTGCAGACTTCCACAATAACTTCCTCAAGTTTCTGGAACAAAAGGTCTCAATCTACTCAGTGATTCCTACATAGATGCCACAGAAAGGCTTTTAGGGGTCCTCTGAACCCATTTTTCGTCTAACTTATCTCTATGGAGGTGAGGAGGCAGAGAGTGCATATTGAGATCAAGATGTGGATACAGTTATGTTTGAATGACTATTTTTTTCTTACTCTTTGTACCTTTCCTAATAAAATGTAAGGTTTGTTTTACTTCTTGGTTTTCAGAAAATACTGGGCTGTTATTTTTCAAAGGATTTTCTGTTTCAAACTTGAGGTATCATAACTGACCAGTAGATGTGAAATCAGAGCCCAGCATTGTATATGTGAATCTGGATTTAACCCACAGATATTGCTTTATATTTATTTAGATTGAGAGCTGTTAGCCATTGTTCAGGCTGTTACTCTTAAAAAGCTTTTCTACAATTTTTCACAGTCTGTCCTTATCCTTGCTGCCCTGAAAAACTTCATCTGCTTTATCTTTCTCCAGGCCACTTAAGCTGATGTTGGATACTGCTAACACTGCAAAATCCCCTTAGTGATTTTAACTTTTTTCCAGCAATGCAGGTTCTCCTCCCACCCAGTTTCTTGTTGTTGAACTGGTTGTTTCTCCACCCCTTAACCTGTTGCCTTATCCAAAATAAGTCACGTGATGCTACTGTGGGACTGCCACTGCCTCTTCCCCATCTCTCCCTGTTTGCAGTGAGGCTGTAGCTGTCCTGGGAGGTTTTGGATCCCCTGCCAGCAAAAAACCCAGCCCAGATACTTTGATTATCGTCCTCTTAATCCCCTCTCAATCAAGCCTCTGCAAACACAGCCAACCTTCCTTTTACTGCTACTGATCTTTGGAGAGAGACCTCGAGGGGCCACACCCTGGAAAAGCATCTGATTCAGAGAACACTCTTATTAAACTATAATTTGAATAATTTTGTACTGTCTGTTAACCCTTTCAAATTACAGAAAGCCCCCTAAAATGTTATTGCTAAAAACAAAAACTTTTGTTTTGCTAAGAATAAATTTTTTTTTCTTTTTTTTTTTTTTTTCCCAAATCCTTTTTATCCTTGAAGTTGAGTTTACCAGAGTGAGGGTTCAGTCTCTGTTTCATTAATCCCCCCACTGGTAACATGCCTGTTATCTGGTCTAAAGATTGACTTCCATGATCTTGCTGCTTTGTCTGGAAAATTGTTTAGGCCATAAATCTCTGTGCAGATTAGTGAGTCTCAGTCCCTCAAGAGGAATTACATGTTGCCCTTTCTAATGTTAACTCTTTGGCCTCAAGATGTTTGTTGGTTTTATTATTGACAATAATGTTTGATATAATATATTCTCCAGAATACTGACTTATTTTTTAGCTAATTGAGCACTGAATGCAGCCAGGCCCGCTGATTACCTGATTTTCCATTGGTGCTGCTAAAGTGCAGGAGGCGGTAGAGTAGACACAGTCCTCCCTTCCTCTTTGAGGCAATTTAATTTGGATGGGGAGGCTTTTGATTTTACATTTTATTACTGTTATTTATGGTATTCAGTCTCAGAGGATGTACTGAAATTGTCTTTCGTAGCAACAAACTTGTGTCTTTGACACAGGAGAAATTTGCTGATAAAGTTATTCTAAATAATTAGGGATGATTTTGTTTTATGTGTGAAAGTCATACTTTTCATGCTGTAGTGATTAGTGGACAGAGATAAAAATTTGAAAAATATTGATGAAAGTGCAGTAATTTTTTCATTGCAAATGCCTATTTAGAAAGAATTAAAATGAATGACAATGCTGGCATATTTGTTACTCACCTGCATAAAGGTCCTTCACTGAGCACTGCAATAATGCACAGGTCGGTGTTTGGGGTTTTTTTTGGTTTTATCTGGCAGATTTATCAATCTATTCTACATTTGTCCTTGAGTTTCTAACAGCTCATTTTTATTCCATTCTGTGCCATTAAAAATTTCCATCTTCTTCAAGGGAAGCATGCCTGTGTTTTTAGGCTTCCTGTATCATCTTCCATTCAGAGACACTTCCTGTCTGTACATGAGTGGGAAAATTTTGGTTGGAGAGGTTGCACTGCCATGAAGAAACATTGCAACAGATGAGCAAAGCCAACTGTTTAGTTCCACTGTGCTTTACCTAAGAATCTGAAGTTATATAGGGCTTTTTTTGGGTGTTTTGACCATATCTTTTATGGCCAGGTGTTCTGTTCTACGCTTATACACACACTGTGAGCTGTGCTCACAGGTGGGAGTAAGAGAATAAAATAAACAGGACAGTTACACCATCATTGTTGGTAGGAATTAAGAAAGAGAAAGGCAGACTGTCAAAATTTGTAAATTGTTGCAGCTTTGCTTAAGGTCTTGAGCTTGTCTGTGTACCCATGCAGCAAGGTAAATCTATAATCTGGACAAATAGTGAAAATAAAAAAGGGAAAGCTTGGAAAAGGTAAAAGGGTTTCAGTTTTTTGAAGAAAAATAGGAAAATTACGAGATGCATAATATGTAGCCAGACCATTATAGTTTATTGCAGTATTTTGGCCCTACTCAATGTAGAACATATTTATCTTCACAAAAGCCTTCTGGCAGAGGGAAGTTCCATCATCAGCATAGAATCAGAAGCAAAATTAAATTAGCAGCCTACAGGGATAGTCTATCCTATAAGATAACAGGAGCAGGGAGTTACTCTGGACTGACACATCCCTGTCAGGACATTCTGGGTCTTCTTTTCTCACCTGGACCAGTGCCCTGCACTTCCTTTTCCTAAAGGAACTGGCCCACAGTTTCATAGGTGATGGACTGATTTTGTACCTTGGATACAAAACTTCAGGGACAGAAACACACCATTTCACAGATAGAAATTCAATATATTTGGCCGAAAACACAGCCACTTTTGCAGTCTCTGCCTGAATCTGGCAATGCTGTGTCATGCAATCCAGTGCTACCCGTGCCGGGGGCCAACAGCTCAGCACTTGGCTCTGCTCTTGTGAAATGAAAGCGACCACAGTTCTGTGATAATTGCAAGAAATTGCTTTTTATTTGCACTATCACACCACTTTGGTATTCGCCTCGGTTTCCAGGGCGGGTATCAGGAGAGCAGACATTAATCTGGAACAATTGCATTTGCAGACGTGACAGACCCATTTGGTAATGGAATTAATGGGAAGATGATTACTTTTATTGAGTTAATAGGACCTTTATATTCTCTTCCTCATTACAAACTGTTTCACTGTCATTTTCCCAGTGTGGCTGCATTACCAAAAGATGTCACATTACATTTACTGGAGTCATTAAAAAGTTGGTGCCTGGTATTTTTCTGTCTGTTTAATTATCACTGAAGGATAAAATGTTTAAAGTTCAGCTGTTTTGTGGTTGGTTTTTTTTTTTTTTTTTAAGAAGGACGTTTACATGCTTCAGGTTTTATGATTTATGCCTTTTTCATTTCCTATGCACATTTTTAAAAAAATCATTAGAAAGATTGGCAGTTCCCTGGACTCCCTTAGACATTAGGTAATCACTTCTTTTCAGCTTCATTCTATCCTCTGGTGTTACTTTTTCTTCCTGTTAAGATGCACAGCAGAAATCTATTTCTTTGGACAAGTATTTAAAAATAGCTATTTCTTTAATATATAAACTGTATAGTTTATATTTATAAACTTATTCCTCAAATGTGGAGTGATTAGAGATTTCATGATGAGGAAATGATAAGAAATACTTACTAAGGTGTAGGATTCAGCAATGAATTCTGTATTTGCAAAGTTCCTAGGAACAATATGCTCACCATAAAAAAAAGCCTGGGGCTCTTCCAAAATAAAATCATTGGTTTTGCCCTTTCTTGGCTTGATTGTGACTGACAAACCTGATGCCTTTAGTAGTGTGTGATTTAGCTCATGCTAGAGGTGTCTAAATAAAATTCTGTTTTGCTTGGTTATGCTTGTCTAGCCATGTTTCAGAATGTTCAGCTTTCAGTAAAAAGAATAATCACTTTATATTTACCTTTATGGGAGCTTTTGTAGTTACCATACATTTTTTTTCTGCTATGGCCCTGATGGTGGTAAGTTTGCAATAAATCTTACACTTGCAGCTGATGCAGGTCCTAATGTGTTTTACTGTTAGGGCAGGAAAGAGAGAAAAATTCTCCTGTGGAGAAATTTGAATTTTATTCAGCCTATACATTTCCAGTCCAAGACAGAAAAAAATGCAATATAGGCTGCTGTTAAAGCCCTGCTTTAGACTGCTAAGAATCATGATAAACTGAAAGAAATACCCAATATATTTTTATTCACGTGCTGATTGAAAAGCAAAGCAGGCCTTCAAGAATTTCTTCCATTTGACTTTAATGCTGAGCCTTCCTATTGAAAAGGGAAAACCGAATTCAGCTTCAGAAAACAGAGAAGCAGCCAAGACATAAATATATCTTGAATAATTCTGAATGAACTTATTGAAAAACTTCCACTCTTGAAACTTATTGGAAGAAATCTGTAGTATGGAATATAGATTTGATGGGGGAAAAAACCAGGATCATGAGAGCAACAAATCTGTTTGTCATCTGCCTAGGAATACTTAGTAATTTAAATAATATAATCAGGGAGTGCAGTGATAGAGACATGGAACAATGCAGGGCCAAGGATAAAGTCCTGTGGGACATCAGCTGCAAGTGAAAAAGGGCTCGATTAAGGATGGCTGTATTAAATAACAAGTGAGTGGTCTAACAAAAATAATGTTTGCCAGCACCACATGTTGGCTTTAGTCACCCATCCAGAGTCCAGTGAATCAGCAGGAGTGATTTTGAGCATTCAAAGCAAAAGACTGACAGCCTTTCATTAGAGCAAAGCGATGAGCATGTGCAAAATTATCATTTCAGGTGATTAACCAGAGGACAGCAGTTAGGGGCTGTCTCCAGTAAACAGTTATAAATGCACTCTGGCAAGGAGAAAAGCAAGTTCTAACTTGGAGATGCTTGCAATACAAGAAGCCCTCTGGGATTAAGTCAATTGAGCAGATCCTTGCCAGACATCATAAGGAAAAAGGGCATTTAAAGACACCTGGAACTGCTGCAGGTGAAGCCTGGAAAAGTGGGGAAAGGAACCTTACCAGAAGAGCTGCCCTATAGGTTTTTATTTTGGTAAGCCCATAGAAAGTGAGTTAGATGGCTTATCTCTTGAGCTATGATATGAAATTGATGGTTTCAAATTAATTTTAAAATTCTTTGATTAATTTGAATGTTAGGAAGATGTGGGAGATATGGTTCCAGTGATCCCAAGGTGAACATCCAGCAGCCCATTGTTCTGCATCTTTTGTTTACCATGCAGCAGGAGTCTTCTAGTCCTGTTTGCCCTACTTTAGTTACTTTGCATTAGTGTTTATTAAAATTACCTCAATTTCCCATCATAGGGTGATTTTTAAACCTTTTAAAGATTTTTAATGGTCTGGTTCCTCAGCAGCTGATATCACTTCACGAACAGCACAACTTTCCAACATATTTTTGTTCAAATGTACAGAGGTCATATTCTTCATCTGGTCTTTTCTCTCAAATTATTTGCCTAATTTTATTTGCAATCTGTGTAGTCATATGAGCCTGAGCTGGAAGCAACCAATTAGATCACAATGTCCCTCCTCTTGCCAACATGGAATATAATCCCCCAGACAGGGACACGTGCTTGATTTTAGCCAAAAGCTCACAAGAAGCCTCCTGATCTTCACCCACTGAAATTTAACCTCTCATCTGTTATTAATCTATTTTCAGCAAATGATTACCAGAACATCTGCTCATGCCCAGTAAATTTTTCCTTCCTTCTCCTAAAGCTGACTTCCCCAGTGGACTGATGAAAGAGAGATTCTGCAGCTCATTCTGCTCTCAAAAATAGCATTGGTCCACTGAAGAAATGTTAGCTGAAGGTGGGGGAGTGATTTTTATAATTCATGTTGCACCTGTAGGGGAAATAAGAGCAAAATAATTGCAACAGGAATAAGATTTCCATCTAACTTTGTCTTTTTTTAATCGGGAAGCATAAGGATGCATTCAGCAAATGCACGTTTGGGGTTTACATGATGATGGAAGCATCCACACAAAGATCAATAATTTTAGCATTAATCAAGCCTTTGAATCACAGGATCACTGAGGTTGGAAAAGACCTCCCAAGATCTTTGGGTCCAACCTTTGACCAATCACCACTTTGTCACCCAACCCAGAGCACTGAGTGCCACATCCAGTCATTCCTTGGACACCTGCAGGGACAGGGATTCTCCACCTCCCTGGGCAGCCCCTTCCAATGCCTGGCCACCCTTTAAGGGAAGAAATTCCTCCTGAAAGTCTTCTGTCCACTTCCGTGTCCTTCCCTGAAAGCTATGGTCTGACAGTCTGCTTTCAGGAGGATGATGATGGTGGAGAGTTTTCAGGAGGGCTTTGAAATCTGAGAAGGCAGGAGCTGTTTGGATTCTTGTCAAGGAAATTCTCTCAAAGGGGAGGTGTGGTATGGCAGACAGTGTGAGGTCATTGCCTTGATTTCTCTGATATTCCCTTGCTAATCTCCCTCCCATCTTTTCTTCCCTACATTTCCAGAGTAAGCATTCAACCCCATGATTTGCTGATACAATTTATTTGTGTGCTATGAGGAAAACTCCATCTTAGCCTTCCTTCATTTAGTTTTTGTGCTTTTCTCGGGGGTGCTGCTTGCTGCTCTCAGGGTTCCCTTCTGCAGCTCAGATGTGCTACCAGGGCATTTTTTGCACAGCTTGCAGGAAACCGGCTGTGCCAAAGCCCTTTGGTACAGTTTTATGCTTCTGAGCAGCATAACCAGTCATTTACATTAACATGAGGCTCATATCTCTATTCAGAAGTTAAAAATTCATGTTTTCTTTAGGTTTGCTACTCCAGCTGCAGATATTTAGGGCAATAAATGTTGGGCCTGATTCTTTGTAATGAACCACTGATCTGATTAAATGTCCAGAAAACTGTTGGGCAAAACTGAAAACGAGAACTAAACCAAAGCCCACGCAGAGCAGGAGAAATGCTTTTTATCTTGGCGGTTCAGATGGACACAAAAGCCCACTAAAGAAATCAGATCACTTATAAAATATCAAAATAGAAAAAAAGCTGTAGCTTGGGGTATTCTCATTCCCATCGTTCCAAAATCAGGACCTGTAGACTTTTTTCACCCTGCTGTGCACAGGTCTTCACTGTAGGCAGTAGATTAATGGATTCTGGAGCATAAAGGAATCAGCTTTTAAGGAAAAGGTCACTTTGCAGCCCAACCGTAGCAGAAGTTGCTTATTCCCTGTGATTGCCTGCTGTTGAATGATTTAGTTAGAGCTGACAACTTGAAACATTAGTGCTATATTCTGTTCAAAACTATGCAAATACATTGTTTTCCCTTTTTTTATGTTTCAGAACAAGATCCAGGGATTGAGTTTTGTCCGTATACACGCGCCTTGGCAAGTCCTCAGTCGAGAAGCAGAACTCCTTAAAATAAAAATGCCCACTAAAAAGGTAGATATCTCCCATTTTCTATCAACAAGTTGTATGACTGAAGGAGAGGGGATCAGAATCATCATTAAATGCATAGAAGCCTGTGGAGTTACTTTATTTGAAAAATCAGAGAAAATGAACTGTCGGGCTTATTTTTTCACATTTCCAAGTCTTTTGAGATGACTTACTGTTCAGAGCTCTATTTAAGACGGGATTTCCAAAGAGGTTTTTAAAGGCCTCAGAGGCAGCTGGCTGATGGACTGCATTCAGGCAGGTGATGACAGAGGTGAGTGTTAAGGAGGGCTTTGAAAGCTGAGAAGGTAGGAGCTGTTTGGATTTTTGGCAAGGAAATTCCCTCAAAGGTGAGGTGTAATAGGGGAGATAGAATGAAACTGGTCATTGCCTAAGACTTCTCCAGAGAGGGAGAGACTCTCCCCAGAAAATCTGTTTAGGTGGTATCAGTGACCTGGTGGATTCAGACCTGCCTGTTGTCACTAAAACTTCAGTTCACTCTCTTCTTTTCTGTTTTCAGCAGAATTGCTGGCAAACCTTGTAAATTCTAAGCAGCAGATCCCCCAATCTGTGTTCCTGAAATTATTCAGCCCATTGGTTAACAGCTCCACTGGAGCCAGGGGAACTGCCTTGTGCTTTTATTTAATGTTACTCATCAGCTGCATTAATGAACACTGATTTCTTTGCATTGTCATTAGAAAAAAAGGGCAAATTGATTTTGTTTTCTCCCACTGCGTTGTTTGGTCTTAGTTTGTTTGAGTTTGTTCATCTTGTTGTCACCCCCCAAAATCTTCCTTGTGGTTCACATTTCATGCTGTTACAACCTGTCAAATCAATCTTGCATACTCTTAATGTGTTTGCATCCCAGGGGAAAAAAAAAGGTATTTCCAATCAATCTTTGAAAGTGAGTAGGTTTTAGAAAGCTGTAACACCCCTAGAAAATTTCTACATATTCAACTCCTCTCTTTGATCCCTTCCCAGATTAATTCCTTTTATGCAGTTTTAGTGCCTGCTCATTTCTCACCCCTTCTGCCTTCATGGGAAATTTCCCCTCCAAGTTTTTAGCAGATGCACCAAAGTAAATTTTACACTATTTTAGTTGATGAACATTGCCATCATTTTGGCCTGGGTTAAGTCTGTCCAGGAGCTGATAATCTCTGATGGTATCCTTCTCATTCACAACAGTTCAGCATCCCCTTCTCTCTGATTGGGAGAAAAAATCCTCTGTAAACTCTAAAAATATAAAAATCCTCTGCTATTTCTAGCTGCAGAAATGGCAGCACTACCAGAAACAAGCTTGGCAGGAAAGTTATATTCAAGTCCTAGGGTTTGGTTGTTTTTTTGAAATTAAAGATAGTTGAAAGAGGATTTTCCTCTGAAGGAAACAAAAATCAACTTTGAAAAACCTCAAATCTTGTATTTTGGGGATTTGGCAATATAAAATAAAAGATTCAGCCAGCAACCACTAAAAGGAAAGTTCAGTTTTTGTTCAAAGATACAAAATATTGCTCTCAAGGCACATTAGGTATTTTCTGTGATGCTATTTTTATTTATTCAAGGATCCTATTAAACCATTTAAAAAAGGCATTTTCAGGGGAAACTATTTATCCACCTCTAAATATGACTTGATTACAAATATTATTTTTTCCAACTGTTCAGTTTTAAATCATCTTTCAGAACACATGACATGCTGGGAAAAGGTACCTTCTGAGTCCTTTTAACTATATATAAATTTCTGGATATGAAAATGGAGTTATTTTGGTGAATGAGACCGTGCCAGACTCAAATATGAGTATGGGAAACAAATAGCAACAGCTGAGAGTGTTGCTCTGCGCCCAGAGCTGTGATGTCTCTGGCTTTAGCAAGTCTTGGGGGAATGAATCCTGCAGTGCTGGGATAGGGAAGTAAAGGCTGTTACAGGAGGGGTAGGCAGAGATGGAGAGGTGCAGGAATTGTCCTGTATGGAAGGAAAAAGCTGCAGTTGAGGGCTTATAAGGTTGACAGCTTCTGGGTGAGGATTAGGGGGATGGAAAACAAGGCAGATGTCATTGAGTGTTGTATAGGATGAATTATTCCATAGGCAACCGGGAGGAATTTCTTGCCCTTGTGTGTCGCTGTCGCACCGCGGCTGCGTAGAAAAACTGCACGATTCCAGGGTCAGGTAGAAATGGCAGCAAGAGTCCATTTAATGGTTCTTCCCGAGGTTTTTATATGTTAGTTCACAAAAAGTGAATTAAATGGCATAAAGTAATTGTTCCTCTGGCCATCCACCCCTCGAGGGGATTGGCCCAACTCTAAGACGTCCATTCCCCAGTGTTTTTCTAGTTGAAGCCATAACAATCCAGCAAAAACAAGTTGCAAGTGTGCATATTTGATAAACTACTAACTTTGTTTTGGTTATCTTGCATGGGAAAGACAGAGCTCTCACAAAATGCTAGAGAGCTGAAGAAATTCACTGCTGAAGCCCTTTCTGTATCTACATTTATGGTTAGTGTCCACTTCCCAGACATTAACTGGGAACACTGCACTGTTGTGACAAGCAAGCCTGAGAAATTCCCAAAGGGTGTTGAAGATTATACTTTGCCACAAGGATTCAGTGAGCCAGCTGGGAAAGATGCCCTCCCAGACTGGATACTTGTGAATAGAAGACATGTGGGATATGCAATGGTGGGAAGATGCTTTGGCTACAGAAACGACAAAATGGTTGAGTTTACAATGTTCAGCCTAATGAAAAAAAAAAAGGTCAGCAGAGTTATTGCTCTAGGTTTCAAGAGAGCAAACTCAAAGCCACTCAGGGAGCTACTCAGCAGTGGTCCCTGGGAATCTGCTTTTGAGGGCTCCATGAGTGCTTGGTTGAACAGGGAATTCCCTGTGGAGCTTGAGAAGAAGAAAAAAATTTCCATCTCTAGAAACACATCCAGGCCTCACAGGAAGTTTACAAAGCTGTGGTTCACATATTCAGGGAGAAAACACAAAAGGCTAAAACTCATCTAGAGTTGAAACTGGCCAGTATTGTGCCACACAACTAAAATATTTTTAAAGTATGATAGTAGCAAGAGAAGGTGTGAAGAAAATATTGGACCAATACTTGTTGGAGATGATCGCCTGAAGGAGAAATGGAGGCCTTAAATGCTTTTCTCTTTTGCCTCAGTCTTTAAGATTAATAATCTTGGACTGCCTGGTCCTGAGGCAGAGGACTGCAGCTGTGGGAACAGTTTGTGGCTTTCCACTTTAGGCCACTGAGTTTTTAAGGGACCATCAGTATCCACTGGATGTCCACAAGTCCATGGGGCCTTGTGAATTGATCCCAGAATACTGAAGCAATTAGCAGAACCCCTTTTAATCCACTACCAAAGGACTTGGTACTCACTGACTGGGAGCTACTCAGGGTTATTACAATTTATAAGAGAGTACAGCCAGGAAATTACATCCCTGTTATTCTAAGTTCAGGACTTGGAATAATTATGGACAAGGTCATACCAGCTGCAACTGAAAGGCATTTGAAGAACAATGCATTCCTCAGGCACAGACAATAGGGATTCACAAAGGGAAAGTCCTGGCTAACTAATTAAATATCCTTCTACTATAAGCTTCCCTGCCTAGTGGATGAGGGGAAGGCAGTAGATGTAACTTTTTTTTCCTGGATTTTGGTAAAGTTTTTAATATTATCCCTCAGTGCATCCTTCTGGACAGGTGGTTTAACTGTGAGATGAGGAGGTACCTGGAGCTCTGGATGAGGATCCAGTTGTTTTCTTTTTTCTTGGATTAACAATTCTGCATGGAGGTTTTTCCTGGAAGCAGCTTGTGAAGGACAGGAACTTCTTGGAACTGCAACCCATATGGATTCAGGTGCTTACAGTTATATGGGAATATGTCTTCAGAGAGGACACAATTACAGGGTTAAACATAAGTGTTCAGATATTTCTTTTTTTCCTTTCTTCATTTTAGTTGTTAATTTTGGAAGGGACATGATAATGTGCAGCTTTATTTCCTCAGATGTATGAAATCACAGAAGAAAAGGGAATACTCAAAACGCTAAATGAAATATGGTGCAAATTGACTGAACCTCTGCAACCCCAGGTGCCACAACAAGAAAATACCAAGATGAAAACCTTGTCCTACCCATTTTCCAGAGAGAAGATATATTTGTGAGTACTTTAAAATGCAATGGTTAAGGAAGAAAGCTGGAATATATTGTTTGAGTGTTGTTGTTTCTTTTACCCATATTTCAGTCAAAATTCAGAAATTCATCAAGCATGTCTGGAAATCCTGAGGAAATATCCAAAGCTGCCAGATTTTCAGGGGACTAACAAAAATCTAAGTTGCAGAGGCTTTCTGCCAATGTTCTACTTCTGCTGGATAAAGCACTGGAAGCAATGCGTCAAATAAAAAACCCAAGTGTTCAGCTTGAAATGTAGAAATCCTCCCATCAAGTTTCTGATTATTTGGTTAAGGATATTACTGCCTGTTTTGAAAAAAGCAAGAGCTAGCAGAAATACGGCAGTATTTCCCCTCTTGGTAGATTTATTGTAGCAATTAAAACTCAGCTTATAATATGCAGATAAGGAATTCTTGACACCTGCCCTTTCACTCAGAATATTTCTGGGCCCAGTTTGACATTAAACACTCTTTTTTTTTTCCTTCTGGGTGTCTCCTTGTATTTATGTCCGATAAATAAAATTCAGTAATAAATACAGTGACCCACCATATCATTTATTGCCCTCTGACAATTTTAATTAATTCTGAATACAAGTCAAATTGATGGAGGAGAATAAACTGGGAAGCTAATTTCACATATGATGATTTTGAGGTTTAAGGGAAGGCATAATTCCAGTGGAATGGTTATTTGAATGCAAGTGAAATGCTGACTGTTTAGTGGCCAGGAAAAGAGTAATGAACATCTGCATCAGGCTGTTTGAAACCTCATAACATAACCTCAGCATGTTATAGGGTTGAGGGGATGTTATAAGAAAAATATTAAAAGGTCATCTTCTGTAAACAATAGAGAGGTCCTTCTTGCTCAAAAGGCATTTTTTATTAGCTAGTAATTTTGTGTTTTTACGCCCACCATCAGTGCAATCCTGGTAGAACTCTGAATGACTAGATCTTAAACAGCACATTTTATTACGCTGTACTTGGTCATCTGTATTTCCTTTAAACATCTGTTTTCCTGATTAGCTGTGGTTTCTAAGTCAATTCTAAATTAGAATCTTATATGTTGTCTTACTTGTTGCTTCCATGTCTTAAAACAGAGCTGATTTTCTTTTTTCTCAATGTTTTAGGTACAACATCCAAGACAAAGACACATTTTTTGACAATGCAACCCGCAGCCGAATAGTAAGTTACTAAATATAACATATCATTGTCTCCTTGTGCTGAATGGGATTTGCTAGTGGGATTTTGAATGGGATTTTTAGGGAGTGTTTCAGTTTCAACTTTGCTGATTTCATCAATTTATGCATTTGTGTGCTCTTGTAGAACACTAATTCCTGACATATATGCATGTAAGGAATTCCTTTCTGGAGCTGCATGGTGGTTCAGGAGTAGGAAATGCTCTGTAGGGAAACTACTGACTCCTCTCCATTGCTCAAAGCTGTTTCCAGCCCTGTTCCTAAGCTTAAACTAGATTTCCTTCCACATAGTCCTTATATTTCCAATATTTCTACAAGGATGTGACACAGCAGGAATTAGCCTCCAAATATTAGGGCAGATAACCCACTAATAAAATCTGCTAAGTTATTTAAATACCTAAGCAAACCAACAGTGCAGAAGCCACCTATTTTAAAGCTTTGTTTTATTGCTAATTCCACGATGATATTCATGCTAAAAGAGAATTTCTGTGTTGTCCCACTGTTCTTTTTTGCAGGTGAGGGAAATTTTGAAACGCACACCTACAAAGGCCAGAAACAGCATGGGTAAGGTGGAGGGAAGAGAATTAGAGGTTTTCTTTTGAAGGAGTTGTTTAGGTACCTCATAGAATGGTGATTTTTCTAGCATGACACAAAATATAATGGCACATTTTCACAAAAAAAAAAAATAGAGTTTGAAATAAATGTTTTTTCTAAGGCATAAAATCAGAATTTCTGGCCCCTGGTTTGGATCATAATGGGAGCTGGCTTTTCATTTCTACAGGTGCAGCATCTGGCACATAACTCACATTTCATGAATTGTTATAAAATTGGATTTGATTGCTGTGTGATCTGCTTTGGAAAATTCAGATGTCAACAGCAATATGTTGTATTATTTCTTGCAGGAGCATATTTTTCTTACCATTTCAATTGAATAATGCACCTTTCCATGTTATTTTTATTGCTTCAGCTTTAAAAATTACCTCCCTGAGCTGCCTAGTGAAATATATGGCTTAAATATGACTGTTTTGAAGATACTTTTGGGATAACGCTGAAATCTTTGGAGCTTGAGGTTCAGAATTTGCACAGGTGTACTTATTCTCTTTACTCTTTTCTCTCACCCATTGTGAGACCATGGCACACATCTCCCTGGCAGAAAAGAAGAGATGGTGCTCCCTGTCTGACATATTTTCTGGCAATCTTTCTGTAAGCTTCACCACCTATGGACAGATCACAATGTCCAAGGGTAACATGCCTGGCAAATAATGTGCTGCAGCAAGATTCTGCACAGTCCTGGTGTGATTTTGTGCAAGGAAGCTGCAATAAAACCTGTTTGGAGCAGGAAAATTGATGAATTTCAGTTTCCCTGAAGAGGAGATACATTTTTTTTTTTTTTTGAAATTGCATGAATAGCATTACAAAATGAAAGCCACAAAAATTGCTTTCTCTTTTTCAACCAAAAGCACTTGCCTCTTCCTAATACAAACTTTTAAAATTATGACTACCACACTGTTTCCTTTAAAAAAAAAAAAAAAAAAGGAAACTGGTTTTAAAAATATCAGGCATTCTCAGTTTCTAGGACATCATTTGGTAGGTGGCTGCTTTTTGAGCTGTGTACTCTGTGTTCTCTGTTTTGATCTGCTCGAAAGGCTCCACTGAGGCAATAGAAAGGAATGCTGCCTTATTATTCTGGATTGCTGGGAACCCTCTTGGAGACTTTGGAATTTGCTGGGGAGAAAACTTGAGAGAAGCTCAAGGACAGAGTAGGAAGGAAAAGAGCACTCTGCCAATGGAGATGTCTGCCTCTTACTTAGGGTTTTCTTTAATTTAATAGCTTGTTCTGGTTTACAGTGGAATAAAAGCCATCATTGGCGATCAAAAGGCTAGTAATAATTTTTCAGGAAATTTTTTTAACTCTAAGGTGAAAATACAGCCTGATGCACATCAAGCTCAGGTCAGCTCAAGAACTCACTTGACATGAAGTAACTATTTAAACATTCCCATCCTTTCCATCTTCCTGGTCTGCAGGCAGAACATGATTGTGCATCGTGTTGGACATAAATTTACTTATCTCTCTGGTCTTCTGAGATCCTCCTCCAAAAGACCTGTGTTTCACATGCCACTAAGGGTTTCCCATCTCAGCTTAAAACCACTCATCAGGAGAGGTTTAAATAGTCTTTTAAACATAATTTTGTTATTTTCTTTTTTTATATAAGAGTTTGTTGTTTACTTTGCACAAGAGGCAGGACAGTGCTGTTGGATGTATTTGTAGAAGTCTTTGGTTTTCATAAACATGTTTTATAATAGAATAGGATGAAAATAGCAACACTTCAAACATGTTTGCTTATGGATTGTTTTACACCTTTGTAAGGCTGAATCTCCTTCTGCTCCTATGGTATTATACAAGGAAACCTTATTCTCTGAACCACTGTAAACTTCCAAACTTCCAATGCTTTCAGGAGCAGGCTTGACACTATCCAAGCATAATTTCCTGATTCTGTTAATGCATGTAGATGTACTTGTCTTTGTATCAAGGGTGAGTTTTGTTGGTACTGCCTGTCTAGCATCTCTGACCAGAAGGTTTTCACCAAACATTTCAGAACAGTGTGTAATTGGACTATGGAATGTTTTTCATGGAAAAACACGATAGCTGGTTACTGTTTTTCTGGGCATTGAAAGCAAAGAGGCCTGGAATCAGTTTATATATATATATTACTAATTATCATAAACTACTCATCTTTGGTTGCCTTTTTATGGAACAATTGTTTTCACCTGCAGAGAGTGAGGATGGAATTGCTGTAGGAGTTGTAGGTCTTGAGAGCCAGTAGGGGTCTCATGTCTGGCTATAGGTGCTGCAGGCACTGCAGGGGATTCCCTTGCTGAACTCCCTGGAAGTGCCCAAGTCCAGGCTGGATGGGGCTCTGAGCAACCTGGGATAGTGGAAGGTGTCCTGCCCATGGCAGGGGGACAGGAACTGGCTGACCTTTAAAGTCCCTTCCAACCCAAACCATTCCATGATTTCATAACAAACTTCAGTGGAAGTTTTTGGGGGACTTGTTTTTAATTGTTGGCCAGTAGGACTTCATAATTCTGACCATTGTAAAGATTCAAGGACTTCCAGATGCTTTGCTCCTCAGTCATGTGGCTCTTTGCTGTCAGGATGAAAAAGTGGTCAAAAGGGTCTTTGTACTGTGCTGTTCACTGAAGAAAAAGCACTTCATGGAAATGAGTTTCTCTGAAAAATGTTTTCCAGAGCCAGGAACTCCTATGTTGCTCTACTCTTTGAATACTGTCAGTCACACAGTCCTCTCCCCTTTGGAATGCCATGAAATGAAAGCTGTAATAATGTTATCTCTTCAAGTATGCCTGTTGACCACCTGAATTTTTCTTTTTCTTTAGGCATTGGCACATTAATAGCAAACAATGTTTATGATGCAGCCTACCCACTTCACGATGTACGTATGTCCTGTGAAAAATCCAGTTCTCTGCTGCTGTCACTCTGGAGACATCAATCCATAGACATTAATATTTGCTGTCTGTAACAATGAAAACCTTTTCTAAGTGTGATTCTAATATGAAAAGTCTTTATAAGTACATTTCAAGTTGTGACCTAGAAGTAAAATCATCAATGCAGGAAAAACTGACTAAATTTTTTTAGTTTTATCTGCTTTTACAGAAATTATTAAATTATTTTCTTTCTCCAGGGTGAATATGAAGGCCAAAATGATGACATGAATGAAAGAAAGGTAAAACACATTTCAAAATTTATTTCATATCATATTTAATGTAATAAATGATGTTTCAAATCTCATTGGAAAGCATTAGCCTTTGTACAAAAAAGTAGATGTTTTTACAAATGCATACATTTTTTGAATTACTTATTTCCCTCTATTTCTGCATATAAAATTGTTTCTGCAGTATTTTTAGAAAGTCTTCTTATGAATTATGTCAGTAAATTTAATTTGATATTCACATCTTGAAATGCTCCTCCGCATACATAGACAAGATTGTCAACCTGTCAGGAAGCAAAAATTGTTAAATAACTCATATAATGATTTTCTTTTTTGTAACCAAATGCTACTAGAAAGCAGTGGTTGCTAAAATAAAACATAGTTGTACTTTTCATTTGATTGTGCATTCAATTAGCATGCATGCAATTTCTAAAAATCTGCTTCCAATTATTTTGTAAATAAAGTTTCTAGCTATCAAAAGACATTCAAAAATAGATCAATCCTCAAGAGAAACAGTGTGAATTCAAACTGTGTTTTATATATGTATACACATATACATGCTCACTTTTAGAAATGGGAAAAAGCCATTTAATTTCTGTAATCTATTAAGATCATTTTCATATTGTTCTCTAATGTTTGCTCATTTTATTTTCCTTGATATGCAAACAATAGGATAGGTAATGCAGAGGAAAAATAGTAGGGAGAGAAAGGGGAGGAGGGAAGACTAAAGAAAAAGGGAATATTTGGATACCTCCAATATTTACTTACTATGAAGGCTGAATTCATGCAAACTGAGGTCATGGAAATAAATCTGATTTCTCCAAAGCTGAAATAGTAAAATTTGAAAACATAATCTTTGTAGTTTTTGGTAAATAATGTTGCCATTCAGCCACTAGATGTCTTCATGTGCCACATACAATTTAATTTAGACTGTGAACCTTGGTAAGGAAAACAAAGTTAGAAAACAAACTATAAAATAAACTTTTAGTTGTGTCTCTTACTTTGAACTTTTTTTTTTTGTTCTGCTCTGGACTTGCAGAATTTTCTCTGAGAGGCTTTACGGATTACTGATTTGGAAAGTGAAAATTTTAGAGACAAATACCAAATGAATATTAGTCAGTGGAGGAGGATTGGGTACTGTGGAACGGGGGGAAAGAGGGCCTAGAAGGACCAATGTCTGGAAAAATATTCCCTCTACTAGTTGTATTTTTTGCTGCCCTCTTTTTATTCTGCCTATTAGGCTCAGTTATGAAGTGTTAAGTATTAAAAACATAAAAGCTTCTTTCCAGAAATACTTCATTGATTATTCACATATGTCCCTGCTGCCTAGGCCTTGAATCTTCTGTAGTATTCCTATGCATAACATCATCTGTTTTCTATCTGAATCTAATAGCCTCAGTGTTTAATTTCCTGAAGAGCCCTGATCAGGTTTAAAAGAAAAGAGGGCATTCTTGAGCCTTTTTTTTCCCTTCTGCCCCTTTTTATTTTGCCTATTTTAACTTATCTGTATCTTCCAATTCAATTTTCTCTTCTATAAGCCCCAAAAATGAGTACTATTTGAGTATAAAAATGAGTACTATTGTCATAAGTGCCCTTATGGGTTAAGTAATTAAAGTTTATGTACCAGTTTATAACATAAAAAGTTAATCCTTAGCAACCTTCTTCAGGATTTCCTTGGAGAAAATGCACAGTGACACCACAGCTTTGTCTCATCCTATGAGAATTAGAAATCTTCAGCCAATGAAACCCTCAGACTGAGAGTAAAGGAATTTCCCAGTTTCAGTGATATTTCTTCTCTAAAAAGAAAATATATATATATATATATTTAAGAAAGGTATTGAACAGCAGAATGGTAAAAACTTGCTGTGAGCATAAACACTGATTTAGTCTTTTTTAAGCTTCTGGCAACTTGTAACCCTTCACTGCTGTCCCTGTATTTGCATTAAAAAATCCATGAGGGCTTGTAATCTGCCTGGGAAACCCGCTGTTGTCACACACTACAGCAGCATCCCTATTGTTGGAAGCAGATAAGGAAATCCTCATGAATTTACAGAAAGTACCTTAAGTTCCTACATGGAATGTTATTTTAGACAGGTCTTGCTTTTTGCTCTTCAAATTCCATTCTGTAGCTGTGTTCAAAGCAGCCTTTGGGTAGTTTTAAGAGTGCAATAGCTTTAACTTTCTTCTTTTGTATATTTGAGGGAATGAATTTCTTGGTATGATTATTCGTGGAAATCAGTAACATTTTGTAGGTAGTGCTGTGGGGTAATGGCAAGGAGTGATTTTGAATAGGCAAAACCAAGTATTCATATAAAAATATCAATATGGCAGCCAGGACAATCCTCTTCAGTGGAGTTGTGCCACATAAATCCCGGGAATGAAAGAGGGAATAAGGAAGACTATCCCAAATTCTTTGCCTGTTGCAGTTGAGTGCATTGTGGTCAATCTACCACAGGTCCTGCAAGGTTTCCTTTTATCCCTGACCCTGTTCCAGCTGGATTCCTCCCACTGCAAGAAGTTTCTGGGCTTTCCTCTGTAAGCTGTGGGTGAATTTCCATATCCAACAGCAGACGGAGCCTTGTGTGATGTCCCCAGCATGGGGACAAAAGTGGTTTTTCCATGGGCTCCACTGGGTATAGCAGCCCCAGGAGTAGAGCAAATACTTTTAACTCTTAGAAGACAATTGTGAAAACAGAAGGGATAATTTGTTTCAAGTTAATTATCGTTCTTTCTTTTTTTTTTTTTTTTTTTTTCTTTAGTTGCTGTATCAGGAATGGGCGAGATACGGAGTGTTTTACAAGTTTCAGCCTATAGATCTCATAAGGTAATGTGGACTTGTATAAAACACCAAGGGACCTGGTTCTGAGGTGATGCAGATTGATTCACTTCCATTTCAGCAAACGAAATCTTAGATTGATAAGAACATCAAAAATAATGCCCTCGGTGCTTTTTTGTGGCACTGATGATAATTTACTCTAACAAAAACACACTCAACAATTATTATGTATACCTTTGTATAGTGCCTATTCCTGGAAGAACGTTGTACTTCAGTTTTTGGGGTTTTTTAGGTATTGATTTGTTCAAAGGAGAGGAATTGCCATTTCCATTGGTGAATTTTTATTGGAGGGTATGGTCATAAAATCTGGTGAATAATCAGAAGCTGGTGTTCACATCATGAATCAGTGTGAAACTATTTGACAGTTTTGAAATTGATTTGATTTTTTTACTTCTGGTTTTACAAGTTTTATTCATCTGAACACATCCATATGTGTTCCCAGTGGGTTTTTTTTTTTTGCATATTTATGAATTTTTTTTTTTTTTATAAACATAGAAGAAGCTGGCTTCAAAATAAGACAAAACAAACCAGCCACGATTTTTAAGGATTTCCCACAATATCTAAAAGAAAGCCAAACCAAAATAATTTTTGTTGTCAACAAATTTTGTTGTCTTGTATTTTGTTTGTACTACAAATACTGAGTAAAGAAAAGAAATATTTAAGAATACTGCAGACAAGAAATATTCTTATGTAAGATGTCTATCTAGGAAGACATGAACTGGGATATTAAGAAATAAGAAAAAACCTCAACAAATATCTGTTTCTGGATAATTTTTATATATAAGAAAGATGGCATTTGTTACCATTTATCTTCCAAATAATCAAAATCCAGCTATTTTTAATTGTATGATCTGCCCCTATGTGATTACCTGCAAAAGCTGCTGTTGGTAATATGGATAGTCAAGGAGCTTTTCAGTTATATTTTGAGTTAAAGCTGAAATGCTGCACATAGTTTTTCCAAGAGTTAAGCACAAACTTTTAACATGAGAGGAACTGGTCCTTATCGGGAGCAAGAGGTTTCAAACTGGCAAGGGGAAGTGGGATCATCAAACCCTACTGAGGTTCTGCAAGGCTTTGAAAGTTCCTCTTTTTTTTGCCTTTTTTGAGGCACAATTTATGTACTTTTTGTATGGCAGTTCCTCTGGGCCAAGCTCCTGTGTGGAACAGGTAAACTCAGAATGAGATTACAACACCTGCTGTGTTAATAAATATTACAAGCCTTAAATTAAACTGTGACTGGCTAGAGGAATTCTCAAGTTTTAGCCAACCTGACAGCTCAGCTGAGTTAAAAATAGAGGTACATCTGCTTACACTCCATCTTCATTTGTATTTTGCTGTCTCCATTATAATGTTTCACTGTGCTGATATGATTTCATAGAAATCCTGTGGTTTAAACTTCTGTGAGAAACAAAAAGAAGAGCAGACATGTGCAATTGATTGTCTGTTCTCAGAGATGACTTTTCTTGCTTTTATCTTCCATATTTTGCTTGACTGCAAGTTTGACTGTTTCCACTAAAATAAATATGGTTTTTATTTCCTGGGTAATGTTAGAGCTTTAGTGTAGATATACCTGGAGAATGGCCACCCCCTGTTCCTGCCAGTGAAGTAGGTTTCTTTGCTTTTGTACCATGGGGGTATCTGAGCTTAGCCTTGATGTGGACATTTAATCTCCTGGCAGACATCAGTCACACTTTGTGCTTTTTGATAATTTACTGTGACCCTCCTTTCTTAGATTGCTTAGATTATACTCAGCTTTGTTTTCTGGTTTTTCTGGTGTAACTTAAGTTTAAATCCAGCCTTTGATGGACAGATGAAGGAGCATTTATCTATCTTTATACTCAAAGCCTCTCCTGCCTGCTGTTTTCAAACACATTGACTCTGTTGAAGTACACTGCTAAATTTCTAATACAGCTTGCAAGTATTAAAATTTTTATGGTTAAAATATTTTGAACTATTCCTGCTTCACTCTTATTTGGTAGGGATGCAAACTGAAAGTCATTCTTTAACTCAAGTGCCTATGCTGGAAGATGAGATGTGGCACTGTAGAATTATTATAGATTATTCCTGGTGCCTCAGCACCTTCCTTCTGACCACACAGTTGTTTCCAGTCCCCAGCTGACTGTACACCAAAGACAGGAACCACAGATTTGTTATGCTCACCCTTGGTACAGACTGGGGCTTCTCTACTAAGGTCTGTCATCCTCAGGGGATTCAACTGCATAGTCAGTCTTGGAGAACTTTAAAGTTCTTAGTAACAAAAGGAAATAAAGGACCGTTATAATATTCACCAACAATCGCATTCACTCTTGTCTCTTAATCTGTAGAAATATTCTTCTCTGGCTTTGTGGACCTCTTTGGGCTGTAAGAAAAAGCAAATTTATTTTTTTTTTGTAAAAGAAATGCAGCTGTGAGTAAGGAAGGTTTCACCAAGTAAGAACACAGTGGGTGTTACATATTTCTATTCTACAGCAGAGCAATTTCAGTTAAAGACTTAATGGAAATATATTGTGCAGATTGTGCAAGTAGTACAGTGTGAATTGAGGTTTGATTTGTAAGATGTTATAACACCTCATCTCTCAGTGCACATCCAGATATAAAAACACATTGCTTGAAACAGTCTGCCTAATGCAGTGCTTTATTTTCAAAAGTCTATGAATGTCCAAATATTAATTTCAATTTTTTATTTGTTTCTTTTTAACTCACATGAAGAGGATTATAAACAGTTACTTGAGAGGAAAATCATGAATTATTTGCTAACAGATATGTTTGGCTAAAAATACTGAAAATGGTTTTCCTCATCTTAGCCATCTCAGGAAGGCCTGAGGGATATATTAAAAAGTAGAGAATGAAAGCTGCAGTTTTAGAATGTGCAGAGCTCTGGAGGTCTGTCTGTTTTAAGACAGCTTTAGTGTGACTTGTTTGTATGAAGGCACTTATCAACAGTAGTTCCTCTCAATACTTGCACTGTAATATAAAAAGTGCTATAATAATAAAAAAAATTAAATCTTAATAGTTGATATTTTTTATTAAATAATAAAAAAAAAATCTGTGGTTTAGTGATTTTCTTCTATTTTTGATGATTTTCCTTTCTCAGATGAAGAGGAGTTCAAACTCAGTTTTCAGCAAGTTCTGCAATGATGCTGTTGTTGATCCAGAGACAGGGAGGATTCTCCCTGAGAGTTCTATGACCCTGCATAAAGAAAGCAGGTTTTATGTTTTGATGTATATTACTGAATGTTAATCAAAATTTTAACAACATGACTTTAGAATTAACAGGTTGTCCTTAGACTTTCCCCCTGCTCAAAGCAGAGCTGGCTTGAAAGCCAGATCAAATTGCTCATGAATTTTGCAAGCTCCTAGGATGAAGATCATACAGCTTCAACTCTTCCAACACTACACCACTCTTGAGAAATGTTTCCTCCTCTTTGGACCAAATATTCCTTGGGCTGACTTACAGTCATTGTTTTTTGCCTTTTAGCAGTGCACCTCTGATGAGTTATAGGAAGTGAAGAAAATACACAACAGGTGTAAGAAGTGCAGTAGAAACTTATTGCAACATTTATCACTGAGGAGCTCTATATGAAAGTTGAAGGGAGTAATCTAAGGTTAGTGATACCGCAAGGAGGTGGTTTTCCTTCTGAGACAAAACTTTAACTCCCGGGAAACTGGCATGTCTTCCTCTTACTGGGACTCTTGAAGCACCTGGAGCTGGGAACCCACTTAGGAACTGAAATTCTAGGAGTGAACCATCCTTGCAGAGCAGAGGTCATCCTTTTATCTCTTGATCTTTTAATATAAGATTACCTCACCCTAGGGAAATCAAGCAGAATTGCCTCATGTCTAATTGTGGTGGAGCTTATTTTAATATTACTGCTCCTATAAGGTCCCAGCTCATCTTCTAGTGGTTTTTCATATTTTAATTTCTATTTCCCATTTCTAGAACTTCACCAAACTTCTTAGTAGCTGGCAGGCTACATTATCTATAGTGTGATTACTTTCAAAGCTCCAAATGCCTCTTACTCCAAAGCCTGAAACTGGAAAGACATGTAAAGATTGAGCCTTTGTATACAACAACTCTTTTTGCAGGAGCAGGTAGGGAAGCATGTTAACTAAAATATTATTTACAGTGAATAGAACATGAATCAAAACTCGGGAGTTTCTGTTAGTCAAACTGTCTGGCTAATATATGCCCTCCTTCCTATCTTTAACTCTGTTTTCCATTGGTATGAAAAATTGTTTCACCTCAGTGTGTAATGAATTCTGGCCTTTCATCGTGGTGCACCCATGTTGAACCTGCCTTTGGCTGAGCATCCCCAGTCCCCCCCTGTTCCTGCCATGAATGCTGTGCTCCCAAAGCCCAGAGCTTGCAGTTTTTACAGGAGTGACAGACCTGTGATCCATGGTTTGGCTGTCTGAGCTCTGGATATTGTTGCCTTCTCTTTGGGTGTCTTGGGGCCTGTGTAGGACAGTGCTCAGTGTAAGCAATCAGGCCCCCAAATTGTCAATACTGGTTTGCCTTTTGACCTTTTGCTTCTTTCATCACTCTGCACCAGAAAAAACCCAAACCTGGATGTATCTGCTCACCCTACTTAGGGTGGTTTTAAGACAGATAAAGTAAGAACAGGGGAGTTCTGCTAAAATGGTGTTTTTATTGTCTTTAGAGATAAGTGTTTCTTCCTTTGCAAAAATGTGGTTAAGATCAATTTGTGGTACAGCTTGCCCCTGACTGAGCCCTTCTATACTGCCTAATGCTTGAACAAATGACTTCTTCTTTCACCATCATGATTTTTAATTACATCTTCATCTCGTTTTTGCTACACATACTGTCTAGAATTCTCAGGACTTGAAAATAGTCTGTGAATGCCCAGTCCCAGAGAAAATGTTTGTTCAGTCATTGCTTATCCTAACTTTGGGGTTATTGATCCTCAAAGTGGAGATTCTCCTGTATGTTTTAATTCCACATCTTCCCTGTCATTCATCTGTTATTATTGAATGATCCTTTTTTTTTTTTTTTTTTTTTTTTTTGTGCAATGCACCCCTTTGGCAGAAAAAACCGCGCAGCATCTGGTTATCTATAGGGACTGAACAACCCTCCCTGATGCACTGTGTGCCTGCAATTCTTCCCTGACTGTCTTTAGCAGGCAAATCTTCAGTGTTCACAGAGATTCTGAGGCTGTCTGCAAGGAATTCTGTTCTAGGAAAAAGAGAAAACTGCTTTAAGCCCGGGAAAGTGAAGTAATTGAGCAAATGTAGCACTAAGTAGAAAAATGCCCATGAGCTCTTCCAGTGTCTTTGGCACTTGTCCATCCAGCTCTTTTCCAAAGCTCTGCCAAACACATGACTGAGGCTAATCTGAGCATATCTTCTCCTGTAACCCTGTTACAGTTTGAGACCAACAACTTTTTTAGAGTCCCAAGAATCTCTCCATGAAGATTTCTTCCCAACATACGGTACGTCCAGCTTGCAGCTCGTCGTCATTAAAGCTCTCTGGGTGCAGTAGGAAGTGCTGTGCCAGCATCCACTCATCCTTGATGTCCTTCATGCCAGGTCTTACAGCAGAGAGCTCCCTGGAGGGAGCCAGAAGTGGGGGGAATCCTGGAGCAGAGTCTGGGCTGGTGAAAAATGAACCCTTTCCCCATCGCTACAATTCTTTCCCCTTTCCATGATCTCATTACCCACCCCAACCCCAGTTTATTTATGATTGGCCTTTATTTTCGTGTCGTGCATCCATGAAAATGGTCTGCATTTTAGGAGTTTGATGCTAGAGCAGCACTTTTCAGCTGAGTTGTAGGGAGCTTTCCCTCTCCTCACTGGAACTTCTCATCACAGGGCTTACCCAAGTGCTCCAGCCATTGTTTATTGCAACGCAGAGGGGTTTTGCTCGTGGTGCATAAATCACCGAGGAATTCGTGTTGAATTATTCTGTTGGATGCAGGCCTGTGACTGGAGTGAGATGATTTACTTACAGCTCTGCATTTCACAGACTTTGCCAGTCCCATAGGAAGTGCTTCTCTCTCTGTCTCTTTTGGCAAGAACTTGGTCTTATTTATTGTTGCTTGTATGGGAGATGGAATTTTAAACCAGTAGGCTTGGATTGTAGTGGTGAGGAAAAACAGATCCCTGCTTTCTGATAAACATAATTCCCAAGCTTGAGATCACTGTCTGAGCACTAGGATCCTCATTACCACCCAGATTCCTCCCTCCTGCAGTGGGATTTTCAAAAGCTAGATCCAGCAAAGGGTGTGCAAATCTACACCAGGACTTCTGCAAAGTCAAGGCTCTGAAGACTGAGGTTGCTGCACAACTTCCTGGGGTCTCCCCTTTGGTGGAGTTTTGTAGGCAGCTAGAAGCGAGTTTTCTTTGTGTTAAGAACTGTTTGAGGCTAAGTTCAGTAGTGCCTGTATGGTGCCTAAATTTCACAGCCAGAAACTTATATTTTGGAATGTACATGACTGATAGGTCCCTTCCAAAAGGTATCTTTGGAGGTGATATCAGTGTATTTTGATAGGAAATGGAAGTTTGTTCTTTCACGCTGGGGAAACGAAAGACAGAGGTGAGAGGCAACATTTGGAAACAGAAGTTGTGCACATTTAGATATTTATGTGCATGTGAATATTTGTAGGCATCTAAAGATGTGTATGTCTGGGAACTGCAGTGAGTAGAAAACAGCTGCTGCGTTTGGGTGGCTACAGTTCTGCTTGTCTTTCTTGTGGAACTTCTCTTGGTGTCTTAATCTCTGCAGAGGGTTCTGGCTGTGGCATGCTGGGCTGAGAGGAGGTTCTTTTCTGGCTCCTGAGTGCTGACCAGGGGTCAAGACCAACCCATTTCTGGTTTAAAGGTGTTCCCCCCTACTGAGATGCTTTGTGTGAGGATCCTCTCTGTACATGAGTTATGTTAGGGCAGGCCATGTCTTTGTCTGATCCAGTAAGTTGTCTCTAACTGGACACAACCAAGATGACAAGGGAAGAAATCAAGAACTGGGCACCACTTAAAAATTATCCCCAGAAAACAAAACCTTAAGGAAAACTTTCAATATGGGGGATCTTTGAAATTCCACAGTCAGTACAGAGAGCAGAAAAATTAACACTTTAATGCAATATTGAGCAGGGGGTAAGAAAAGGATAGAGCCAGGTTCTTTTTGGCTGTGCCTTGTGGCAGGACAAGAGGTGATGGGCACAAATGAGGGTGAGGTAGATTATCCTGTAGTTCCATAGGTCCTTCTTCTTGTCCTTCTTAAAAATGGAGGTGACATTTGTTTTCCTCCAGCTTTTGGTCACTTCTCCCATTTGCCACCATCAACCAAAGATTATCAAGAACTGCCTTGCAATGACATCTTCCAGCTCCCTCAGCCCTCATGGGTACATCCCATCAGGGCCTGTGGGCTTATAGGTATCCAGTTTGCTTCAGTATTCCCTGCCCTGATCTTCTTCCACCAAGGTGATGAAAAGATAATTTTTCATACTTGTTTTTAATTGGAACTGATACATCTGTTTATTAGCCACCAGATGGTGTCTATCTGACAGCAGTAACGTGGTGCAAGCACTAACAAGGACCTACTTACTAAAATAAATACACTACATGAATTCAGCATGTGCAATAAGGGTTAGCTATATTAACTTCAAAAGCAAGAGAGCTCTCATGAAATATTAGTTACTATAAATGAAATATATTTAGGAAAAGAAGCCAGTATTTGAGGTTTGAACTCTAGTTAAAGTAGATGAAAAAGAATCAGGCAAATTATCTTGTGAAAACTGGAGGTTAGGGAAGTGATGAGATGTCAATGATCTCACATTTGTTCAAGAACAAAAAGGCAGAAGAGCAAGTTGTAATAGGTATTAAAAAAAATAGGAAGAAAAAAACTAAGTAACCTCCTTTCCGGTCTAAAAGAAAGGTTGATTCCTATTAAATAGGTTACTCCTTATTTGTTTGTGTTTATTATAGAGAAAATATCTGTATAACCGAATGAATTGCTTCTTACATAGACTGTCACTTGGTGCCCTGAGTTGTTTGTAGTATGAAACTTCCTCATAGGTAAGCTCTGATTGGCTTCCATTAACATTGACTTAGCCTCAGGTAGCCATGGATTTTTATTTTCCAGCTTTGGAAGATTACTGACATTGTTTTAAAATGCTAAATAAAGAGAGAATAATGCAAAGAAAGGTGAAGAGAGTGTCCATGGGTTGTCTTATGCATGAATTCTTGGCAGTGACAGGCCAAGCACTGTGTTTGTTACTCCTGCTGGAAATGCATCCCCTGAGCGAGGTGTGCTGAGGCTTCTGCAGTCTCAGGGACATTCAGAACTTTCTTTACACTAAGAACACGACAGGCAACATCAACAGCATAATGTAATCAGGCACTTAATCCTTTCAACCCCCTCCTGAAGTGTTGTATTGTCTCAAAACAAAGAGGAGAATGCAATTACAGTACTTCTGACTACCCAGCATCGTGTTGTTTGCTTATCCATTTGGCAGTTGTCAGCCTTAATTTCTGTCTCAGTCACATTACATGTCTACTTATTATGCTTCTATTGTTCTTCCTCCTGCAGTCAGTAAACAAAGGCTTTTTTCAGTTTATAATCCATCACCACAAGCTATGCACTTTCAGCTGTATTCTGACAATTTCTTGGAATGGAAGCATAAGGTTCATGAATCTGTGAGGCTCAAGGAGTGGCTTGTCCTAGTTTTATTTCTTTGCAGGATAAGGTTTGACCTTTTGATATTTTAAATTGCAGTTAATACACAGATTATTATTATTATTATCATCATCATTATTATTGTCATTATTATTATTTTTTCCCCAAGCTTTTTGACTCCACTAGAATTTGACAACTTGAATATTCCCTTCCTCCACACACGTCAGCTTCTCCCTGTTACTCTGCTGAAGAGCAATTTTTCTTAAGAGCCAAAAAAACTAGGGAAAAACATGGTTTTACCTCTAAATAAAATTCAGAATTTCTGTTCTCTATGGAGTTGCAATATTTTGACAGTGGGTTTGTTTTTTTTTTTTTTTTTTTGTCCTATAAGGAATCACAATTAAAATTCCACAGTGCCTTGGAAGATAAATATATCTGTAATTTAGATAAGTTTGACTCCAAACTTAAGTACCACTGGAGGACACAGCAAATATTTGTTAAGTAATGTTTTCAAACAAGAACTTTAATGAAAAGGGCTTGATTCAAATGGCTCTGGTGGCACATTTCTTCATTCTTTTTTCAGGGAAAAAGGGTCAGGTTCTCAACTCTATTCAAAAGCACACTTTTAATCACTCTATACTGCACATTCTTGACTTTTATGTCCAGTATAGGGGAAAAAATGCTTTTCCCTTGGAGCCTTGGAGGCTCCTTGCTTTGTTTTCTGTATGCAGAACCAGTTGGCCTTTCTAAAGGACATCTTTCCTACCTCAAACTCAGATGCATTGAGATTTATCTGAGGTTCTGTAGTCATTATTTTTGCCCCTCTTAAAATTTTAATAAAAAGAATTTTTCAGTCCCTTGGCACATTGTTCCAAGGAGGATTGTCTTCTGCCAGGATCTTTTCTTGGCTTCCATATTGCTCCATTTGGTGCACTCTCTGTGTATCTGGATTTAGCACTGATATTTTCCTTCTTGAGACTGCCTGGATGGAACATGTGCTGTCAGGCACAACCATGGTAGAAATCTCCAAGATTTCTGGATGCACAGCAGCCTCAGTGCTGCTGCTGAGCAGTAATTCCACCCAGGTGTCCCAGATGGTTGTAATAAATGCTTGAATCCTTCCCTGAGAAAATTTTCAACTGAAGAAGGAATGGCAAATTCAGAAAAGTTTGGACATAGGCAGCTCTACCTGGAGTGAAATCTTGGGGTGTTCAGCAATGTTCCTGACCATTCTTTAGTGACTGGGGTTTTCCTTATAGTCTTTCTGAAAGAAGTGTGCAGTTTTGAGATGGAAACTTCCAGAGGTGGGAACTATTATCTCAGAACCAAGGGAAAAATCTACCATGTGCTAGAAATTGCTTCTCACTTTTCAGGGGTAGTCACTGTTTCTACCTTCAGTTCAATGGCAGATTTCCATCTGGTTGAAAAAGCCCTGAAAGAATAAATTGTGTTCCTGGGAGCTGTTGCTGTGGGTCAGACAGGGAACGTGCATCTGCATAGGGAAAGAAAGTTCTAAACTGGCCTTGGCAGTAGAGGTTTTCTGACATGAAACTAAACTGCTTGTCCTTCTCCCCAGCAGCAGAAACACCTGAGTTTCACCCCCAAACTGTGCAAATAAGTTTATTTTGAAGTCATTAGTAATACATGTGTCGTTTGACCTTTTGCACAGGGGAAACCTACCCAAGAGGCAGCTGTAAATCAGTTTCATTTTGCACAGACACTATTGCGTCTAAACGACTCCTCCACCAAAGGGGTGGTGGAATGAATTGGGAAACATGAAGTGACAGCTGGCCTAGAGTGGGGAATGGAAATTTAAAAACTGAAGAGTTCTGCACAGATTTCCCAGTTAGGTGACTCAGTGCCTTTTCCTCACTTTTTTAGCTTTGTTCCTGAACGTCTCCAGAGTTCTTTCCAGCGTGTGTCACGCACCACACGCTTTATTCACATTCCAGGTACCCACACTTGTTTTTGCAGAGTCAAAACCTAAGGGTTTTTTCCTTCTCTCTTTCTCCCCCCTTCCCCAAACCTTAGTCTACTTATAAATTGCACAACTTGGCATGGGAGCATTGTGACCAACGTGCAAGCAGAGGGTTTAATCATCACTTATTCTTTTTGATGTTGGTTTTGCAACCCGACAGACTAAAGTGCATTGCAGATGTCTGGTTTAAATGTTACATAGATGAAGCAGAGGAAACCAAGTCAACATTTTTGCTGTGGCCTTCTCAACACTTCTAATTCTGGGAGGGAATACACTTTCTACAGGTGGTTGTTGTTGCTGCTGTTGTAGTTTTTTAATGATGTGTCTGATAATTTGTGGGAAGAGCAGCTCTTGTTTGGCTCCTGAAGGAGTTATGGGTGATTTGGCCAAATCTTTTCTTAAAGGCATGATTCTTTTTCAAGAGAACAAGATGGGGTAGGTGGCCATTTAACCAGCCTTTTGCAAGTCTTCCAAAATGAAAGGCACAGATTTTCACTTTATGCTGTATCAACACACAGAACAAAAGCCTTGGGTGCTGCTTCTGATAGGAGCGGTACACACTCTTTATCAAAGCCATTTGCATTCTGGTTTGGGAATAACCCCTTTCTCCATGGAATATGTGTGCATACAAAGGGGCATTTCCCTGATGTGGGAATAAACCTCACACAATGCCAGGGGCACACTATTTTTGTGACATTCTGCAGTATCCATGAGCACACTTTGGAAAGGATTAGTCCTTAGCTTTGTGTGGATGTATGTGAGGCAGATGTGAATTAGCTACTCAGGTAGGGCAAGACTCTCGTCTCAATTCTCCTCTTTTGCCATGCCAGCATAAATCATGGATAATTCCTGCAGGATAATAAAGTAAGACTGGTTTTATCCCAATGTAAATGAGAGAACATGCCAAGTTCTTGGTGTAAATATATAAAAACTTGTAAAAGCACTTTTTGTTGACTGACATCTTCCTCTGCCCTTCAAGAACACATTTTTTTTCTCCTTCTGTTCATTCACTACTGAATCCAGCAGCAGCTGCAGTAGCTGTTGGTACAGGTGGTCACAGGTGTTTGCAAAGCCTTGACTTCCATTCAGAGGAACTAAAGAAGAGTTCTTGGGATGTGTCAGAGAAAGGACATGTTTATGTCCTGTGTTCTTCTGACTTGATAAACTCATATTTAAATAGATTATTATGTTTCCAAGCACTGTCATTGCTTCTAGATTATTTCACCTTCTGGCACATTGGTGGACTGAGCTTGGGCACAGCATCTTAATTATTTTTCTTCTTCAAAACAGTTAAGCCAACACAGTGCAGTTTTCTTCTTGGCAACTGCTTTTTTTCCATACTGCCAGGACATTGTTGAGCTCTTCTCACTTTTTTTTGGCATGGATGCAAATAGCAATCCTTTGCTTTATAGGTTACAGATCACATTTATCACTGGAAGGCTTAAAAATTCAAGGGGAAGACTCGTGAGCCATAAACTTCAACTTCCCTGACCCTGATCAGCTACTCTTTAATGCTGCTGGCATTTGAACTCTTTCTGTGCTAATTTGTGGCCCTTTGTCAAAAGATCAGACAGTTCTGAACAGCTTAAATTGTGGACTATTTTTGGTGTCTGCTCTGATCTGTTTGAAGCATTTTGCTAGTGGTGCCCATTGCCCATCTCTACAAGCAGGGAAGCAGTAAGAAGACATAATCAGAATTATCTCCCCCTGGTCCTCTTTTTTCATCTTTAGTGTCAAACTTGAGGTTGTTACTCAGTCAGAAGGACTTTTGTGAGCAAATGGAGTTTCCCTTTATCCTGTGCTGTTCCAAGGCCATTGCTGCTTGGTTTTGACTCACACAGGAGGCTTGAAGAAAATCTATAGGCCTTTGGGTTAGTTCTATATTTCAAGTATTACTTCCCTTACTTCATATTTTTAAAAAAAAGTGTATTAAAAGTGTGTATTAAACAAACTATATTAGCAACATAGTGTATAAATGAACAAATATATTAAAAATATATATTTATTTTCAAATGTGAAAATAAAGGAAAGCTTCTTCTTGTAATTACCCCCAAAATTACCTGGCATGTGTCAGGTTAGAGGGCAGTCCCATGGTATTTGGCTTGTGTATGCAACACGAATTTTTATATTTATAATTTCATAGAATATGCTATATCATACAATGCCTTATTTCCTTGTATTCCCTGCAAATCCATTCTCCCAAGGTGCTTAAAATCTCAAGTTACTGCCATTCAAGCCACCCTGTGATGATTTCACTTGTGCTGTTACTTCACATAGTTTGTAGCTTAGGGCACCTTGCAATGTCACATGCAGGGGCTCTACTCTCTTCCTAGAAGATTCCTGAAATTTTCCAGCTCGTGGATGGCATCCACTCGTACTGAAGATAATGTTGTCTGTGTATCACCTTAACATGCTTTTGTTTGGTTGTCCCCTTTAGGATTGCACGTACCCTTCCTAAAGGATAAGCCAGTTTGGTTAGACGTGAGAAGATAGAGGTGCTCATGGAAGGCAGCACTGAGATAGGCAGGATTGCACTGCCAGTTTTCTGTGGAAGAGCCTGGAAGTGCAGAATTGGCTGCAGCTGTGATGGTGTGAGAACAACAGCAGGATCTGTAGTAATAAAAATCCATCACTATTGCTTCCCTTATCCATTTCATCTGAGCTGGAAGTGACTGGGGAGGCTTGTCTTGCTGTCCCATGCCTCTCTTCCATGGTTGCACTCCTCCTCTGTCTCTCCTGTGGGAGGACCAGCCTGGCCCTTAGACCCAACTTCTGGAGCAGAAAATTTTGGTTTGGGCCTCCAAAAATCTCATTTAAGCATTTTCAGTAGGAACTATTTAAATCTGGCATGCTAAACTTGGACAAAACTTTCCTAAGGTAAGTGGGATCAGAATTAATCTCAAAGTGGGATTGTGCTCAAACTTTATGAGGAGCAAGTCTTGTCTTTCTTTTCTTAGACACGGTATCATGAATTTATTTTAATTTTTGCTGCTCTCAGAGTGTAAATGTCTCAGTGATGCACATTCCATGTCATGCACTGAGTGCTCTCTGTGTAGCTGCTTTCTGTCCAACACTGTCCCATCTTCCTCTCTGGCTTGTGAAATGTTTTAACCTTGTTGGTTTTTATCTACATTTTGGTGAGTTCTATGAAGCTCTTTGGGTTTTGCAATATTTGTAATCACTCCTAACTGTACTTTGGAATGATCAGCGAGGTTCATCCATGCTTAGTTTACTTTTTGCAGTGTGATTCATGAAGATGCTGGGTTGAGTTCTACCACTTATTTATCAACATCTGCAGTGGGCTGTTCCTCAGAGCAGACACTGTTTTCTCTAACCAGCTGTCCAGGGCCTGTTAAATTGACAGAATATTCTTTCTGAAAAGCCAGTGCTAGGTGTGCAAGTAAACTTTCTTCCTTGAGCAGCAATTCCAGATTAGTCACCTTTTAGCTATTAGAGGATGTTGTCAGCATGGTCCCATAGATGTCATTTCTATGACTCTCACTAATTGGATCCAGCAGTACCACAGAGGCAAAACTTTACACACTCCTCTGAGGAGGCAAGAATTTTCTAACGTTTTCTCCTATTTCACTGACTTCTTTTAAGAGATGCAAAGACCAAAGTCTTCCCTGAACAGACATTATGTATTGCAATGATGCCTGCTTAATTTCAGCTCAGGTAAACGATTCAGGACTGTCTTTAACTTCTCACAACAGAGAAGACCAAAGTGCCAAATGCCTAAATCACCCCCTTCATTTGTCCCTATTGTCTTCAAAATACTCAGGGCTTTCATTCATGTCTTTCACAATTAGTCTTTTAACTTTCTGTGTCTGTTTAGTAGCTGTAAACACATTTGAAAATGATAGCCTTGACACGTTTTTTCTTTTTTTTTTTTTTTTTTTTTCTCTTTCAGGAAGTATTTTGGAGAAAAGATAGGGCTTTATTTTGCATGGCTGGGTTTATACACAGAGTTCCTCATTCCATCTTCAGTAGTTGGGATTATTGTATTTCTATACGGATGTATAACCATTGAAAGTGACATTCCTAGGTAAGTTTATCTGGGATCCATGATTTGTTACTTGAAAATTGTAAGACTGTGCTTTTTCTTATTAATCCTTAGTGAGAATAATTGGTTTTAGCTTGTCTGAAGAGCAGTGATGTACATTATCAACCCTGTGAGCATTACAAACACAGAGGCATTGAACAGATATTTGAAGGGCACACATTTATTTGACTGTTCAGTGTTTCACCTCCTGAAACAGAAATGCTGAGTGAGTCCACTGCACTGAATTCTTTTTCTAAGACATTAATTTGCTTTTCATGAGTGCACATAGCTCAGTGCTCAATCAGAAAGTCATTATGTAAAACTCACTGAAATGAATGCAAACACTGTTCCTGACTCTTGGAGTGCTTTATTCTCAGTAAAATTAGACCATTTTTACAAGTAAGGTGAACAATAGTTACAAGACTTAGCAAATGCAAGCAGATCAAGGGCTGTGATTCTGGCCCTCTTCACTCTGCTGAGCCCCCCCTGCAGGGCTGCATCCAGCCCTGGGATCCCAGCACAGGAAGGACAGGGAGCTGCTGGAGCCAGTCCAGAGCAGGGACACCAAGGGGAGCAGAGGGATGCAGCAGCTCTGCTGGGAGGAAAGGCTGAGGGAACTGGGATTGCTCAGCCTGGAGAAGAGAAGGCTTTGGGGTGACCTCAGTGTGGCCTTGCAGTGCCTGAAGGGAGCCCACAGGAAAGATGGAGAGAGACTCTTGACAAGGGCCTGGAGTGACAGGACAAGGGGCAATGGCTTCACACTGACAGAGAGCAGGGTTAGATTGGATATGAGGAAGGAATTGTTCCCTGTGAGGGTGGGGAGGCCCTGGCACAGGTTGCCCAGAGAAGCTGTGGCTGCCCCATCCCTGGCAGTGTCCAAGGCCAGGTTGGATGGGGCTCTGAGCAACCTGGGATAGGGGAAGGTGTCCCTGCTCATGGCAGGGGGTTGGAATGAGGTGAAATGTAAGGTTCCTTCCAACTCAAACCATCCTGTGATTCAATATTTGGTCTCCACAGTATTCCCCTTCTAGACACAAAAAATGTTGAATTTTATGTACCCCAAAGGAGATATGCTACACAAAACCTGCCAAAGTCACACTGTGATGTTAATGTTTGCTTCCCAGTGAAATAAAATTAATTTCTCTGTGTTATCTGTGTCTGAATTCTGCTGGAGGCAGGGTGCTGCAGTACTTGTATGCTGATCACACTCACTACAGTCCCTGAACTGACAACTTTTAAAATCACTGCTGCGGGACAAGGTTACTGATAGGTAAATGATGAACAGCACCACATCTGAGGCAGGGTCTGTTTTCTTAGTTTGATCTGAATAAATCTTGGTGGGCTGTGCTTGTCAGGGTGAAAGCTTGTGCTAATATTTAAACTCCAGTGAGATTTATGGCTAAGATGTATCTGCAGCACCCTCTGCTGCCTTTTGAAACAAAGAATTACTGTAACAACATGAGAGCTGGAAACAGCTGCATACTTTTCAAACCATATAATGTAAACATATTCATATTAGAACTTGAATATTCCTTTTTTTTTTTTTTTTTAATTTGGATCCATAAGGAAAAAGCTATTTTAGGAAGGTCCATATTTGAACAATTGTAATCACAATTTGCCAGCTATCATTGAAGCAACGTGGCAAGTCTCAGCTCATGATCCTGGCAAGGACATTTGAGCATTGCACTAGTCAATTCACCTAAGTGAGACTGTGCAGGTATGAAAGGCTTTCACATCCAAACCTTATGGAAAATACTGAAAGCATACTCAGCCCTGACAAAAAGTATTTGGCCTGTTAAAGTGATACCGATAATGGTTTTTTTCAAAGATTTTTAGAAACTGAATATATACATAGCAAATGAGACCAAGAATTAAAATAAAACTTTGCAGCAAAGATCTTAAAATTTGTGAAAAATATTTTCTCTCATATTTTTGTGCCACCAAATTAAAAAATATGTATTTTGACAATGGCACCAATTTTCCTTTGAGACCACTTCAGTCTTTCTTTTCATTAATTTAAATCTGATCTGCATAAAATCATGTAACTGACTGCAGAGATGGCAAACTCCGCTTTTGTGTTTGAATTCTGGTTTTTTTTAGCCTCAGTCTTCAGCGATGCCGTCTCCCTTAATTCACTAATATGGTGCAGTGATCATGGTTGAATGTTGCATCATTTTCCTGTTGGTAAGGTGCCTACAAAGATTTTAAAAATTCCTGCCTATGGCAATAAGCCTTGAAGGAACACACAGCAAGTGCAGGCCACATATATTGCAGATAGCTGGTAATAGCTGTGATGTGCTGCTCGATATCACTACTGCCACATGCCCAGTCTGTGAGCTGGAATACTCAGAGGAGCCTGTGCCCTTATCTGTCACAGCAAAGAGATGTGTGACCAACGCAACGCCTTCACCATGTGCCCCCTGTGTGACAAGTTCTGTGACTACTGGAACCTCAGCTCTGCCTGTGCCACCGCACGAGCCAGTCACTTGTTTGACAACCCTGCCACAGTGTTCTTCTCCATCTTCATGGCTCTCTGGGGTGAGTGTTGCTTTGGAAATTAACAGTGCCTTTGGGTGTTTGGACTCTTCACTGTTTGGTTGAAGATGATCCCTATGGCTTTGGGAAGCTGGCGATCCTCAGGAGGCCAGGGAGAGCTGTCTGTGTTGGTACTGGGGAAAGCAATACCGCTGTCAACAGCAACCTCTGGAATAAATGGAGAGCAGTTGTGTAGTTCAGGGAAGAAAAATATGTCCTTTCTTCCTGTACTGCTGTGTCTAGAATCATAGACTCTGGAAAAGATCTACAAGGTCATCAAATCCAGCCTTAGACTGATCCCCACCTTGCCAACTAAAGCAGAGCATTGAGTGCCATGTTCAGTTGTTTGTTAAAAATCTCCAGGGATGGTGACTCCACCACCTTCCTGAGCAGCCCCTTCCAATGCCAACGGGAAGAAATTCTTCCTGATGCCCAACACGAACCTCCCCTGGCACAACTTGAGGCCATTTTCTCCACGGAGGAAATTGTACCTTTAATGGAACTTCTAATCTTTGCCAGGTATTTGCTAATTTTTCTTCATTTTCTATTGACATGTCACATCCTTTTAACATGTTCTGCATTTGGGGCCAGAATGTATTTGAGGATTGGTGTGGTGCAGACAGCTAAAAGGGTATAATTTAAGCACAGTCCCACTTCCTTGTGGGACAACTCAGTCACATAATTTTATCAAAACTTTATGGGATTACAAGAGCAGTGGGACTATTATCATTTTAATTATACTATATTTTAGAGTGCTCCATCTTTTTTCATTAAAGAAAAGCTTGCTTTTCTTTAATGGCAAATATCCCTGTCTCCATGAGGATATCAAAACACTTCACAAACATGAATGAATGCATTGTAGTATTACTCTTATTGTTTCTGGCCTTACCTCTGCCCTGAAAAGTGTGTGTGCTGTGCTTGCATGAATTATTGCTGGTGTTATGCTCTCCTTTACTCTAGAGCTTGTTTATTGTGAAAGTTAAATGTGTTATTGCTACTGTAAAATGATATTTTATTTCCCTATTCACTGTTCCCCAAGTGAAATTATCATCCTTAATATGAAATTAAGCAAATATGTTATTGTGCTACAGCCATCCCTCAGCAACCAGTGTGCTATTCTTTGCAACCCTATTAAGATTTTACAGCTTGTTTTAGAAAGGGCTGATTGGTGGCTTGGCATTGGGTGAGGACAGCAGAGAGCTTTTAAGGAACTTGGAGACAGAACACACCGTGGAAGCAAGGAGCATTTATTTACCAGTTTCTGGTAGCCCTAGAGCAAATGTTAGAGAATATGTGAGAATTGTGACTGGGAAATAGAAAAAAGGAGATGAATTTATAGAGTCTCAGAATAATTTATTTTACTACTTAAGATTGCAGGGTAGACCAGCAGATTAAGTGTCACCTGCTGCTGTGAAGATAAATAAAATATTTTTTTGACATAGAAACTTTACTGAAAACTTGCATCCATGCAAATGACAATTGCCACTGAACCTCATCCAGAACAATTGTATTTTAATATCAGCAATGCAACATGCAAAAGAAAATGTTGATATATCCTTGCACTAAGACAAATTAGTAGAATCTGTTATGGAACAGAACAGGACAAAAAGCTCCATATGCACTGCTTTTAAAAAAAGGCATGTAAGAATAACAAAATTCTTTCAGAGCTGTAGCCCTCCTCCAAAAAATGTTTCCCACAGATTGGAAAAGTCTGTTCTTGAGACCATGATAACTGAGCTTGTCAGTTCAAGAAAATGCAGCCGGCACACACAAAGAGCAGCAAAGCGAAATAACGGAGCCTTTACTAACTCTGCCCAGCTTGCCTATTAAGTATTAGATTACACCAAATTCTGCTTCCCTACTATTAGAGACTGTGCTGGTTGTATCTACAGCTCAATCTATTGAATGGCAGAGCTCATTCACACACCTACTCCAGCTGTATATTTAAAAGAGCAAACTTGGCGATCTGGGCTGGTTTCATTTCACAAGGGTGTTGGGCACAGGAATTCTTTCACCCTGCTTGTCTTCTCCCATTCTTTAGAAAGCAGAAAGCTTCCTATGGTTAATATCTCAAGAGGAATCATGCTTGTAGTAGCTGATCCTGATTCCTCATGAAGTGTCTGTGATTCCACCAGTCCTGCTGCAAGTGTCCATATTCAGAGATACGCCAGGCTGACTGGGTTGGATATCATTGGTATCCTTGTACTGAATTTCAATGTCAGATGACATTATTAGCAGTTTTACACAATCATAGAATGGGTTCGTGTGGAAGGGTCCTTGAAGATCAGCCAATTCCAACCCCCTGCCATGGACAGGGACACCTTCCACTATCCTAGCTTGCTCAGAGCCCCATCCAACCTGGCCTTGGACACTGCCAGGGATGGGGCAGCCACAGCTTCCCTGGGCAACCTGTGCCAGGGCCTCAGCACCCTCACAGAGAACAATTTCTTCCTCATATCCAATCCAAACCTGCTTTCTGTCAGTTTAGTTTTTCTGCTGGTGTAACTCAGTGCAGACGTGCTGATCTCAGAGCAGCTGCTGCATCAAGCCAAGTACGTTCTTATAGAGCTAAATGTGGAACTGAGTTTCTGTATAACAGGGAAGAATGGAATGAGTAATAGCACCCTATAAAATAACCAAATGTTTTTGTATTTAGGCTATCTAAAAACCCTTGAGTTTTCAAACCATGCTAAATATAGCTTTTATATGTTCTCTCTTCTGTAAGGGAGGAGCACAGATAGCAACTTAGCTGCTTAATGCCTGAATCTACTTTCAATATGCTTCCAGTCCTGTCTTTAAATGATATTTATTTCTTACATGATGGGTTGATATCTGTGAAGAAAATAATTACAGTTAACTGTTGGGATAGATTATGACTTGTAAGAGCCAGGTTGTTTCCACAGTGTTCCCGCTTTTCCCAGTGTGGATGCAGTCAAGGGAAGCTGATCCAATTCTCCACCGTTATCTGTCTTGTGGGTCTATCTACAAGATGTTCAAAGTGATGTAATCACTGCTGTGATCTAACAGTGTTTTTACAATACCCTTTTCACCCACTGAAACAGTGAGGTGAAGCACAAGAAAATGGAAAATGGTGCCCCCAGTTGTTTATAGGTGCAGCTTTTATTGGTAGAGTTTTGGTGGTTTTAGTTGGCATGTACTGGTTTAGTACTGATATTGATATTGTTATCTGAAAAAAGGTGTCCACAAGCCATGATATATAAGTGCTATTTCTAATAAGTCTATAAGTCCATAAATCATGAGCAACTAGGAAAAGGGCTGTAGAGAGGAAACAGCAATTATGAGAGGACAGGCAGGAGACTGCAAATATGAGACAACAGTAAAACATCTGTTCCTTCTTACTAGTAAAAAAAGGAGAAGGAGGAGGCTGAACCGGGGGCCAGTCCTTTACAGCAAAATCACCACATTTATGAAGGACAAAAGCATTTGACTACACCATTGTGATATATTTCAAAATATCTTTTTCTACATATTGCTGGGGATTCTAGTTATTTCAGTAGCAGGCTAAACCTACCTCAGAATGCTTCACGGTGACTTAAGAGAAGTGATGTCTTCAGTGGATATCAGCAGATATGGGCTCAGTTCCATTCCCTGACAAGAATTTACCAGTGGCTTTGGACAATCCATCTTTCTGTATTTTGCTTTTGAAGAGCAGTAATTATTGTTCCCATGCTTTGCTTGAGTTCTTTCTTTAAAATTGGGCCTGAGGCTGTTTGTTAGTGCTTAATTTTAAAGGGTCTAGCATAATGGGGTTCAAATATCAGTTGAAGATCATAAGTAACGCAAATGACTAATAATCCAAGACTTTGGATTTATCATTTTAAAAATTTTCTAATTTCTTTTAAAGCTACCATGTTCCTTGAACAATGGAAGCGTTTGCAGATGAGATTGAGTTATTTCTGGGATCTAACTGGACTGGAAGAAGAAGAAGTAAGTGACCTCTCCCTGGGCTAATTTACTGTGTTAATTATTTTATAGATGCATATTATATAAGCATTGATGTATAGATTCCTCTCGAGTGTTCTCCAGCCCAATGCAGTTTGTAGCTGTGTTTTGATAAAGGACTATAACTGATACAGTTTTGAGTATCAATGGTTATTTAGGAAATCCTCATGTACATCCTACTGGTCAGCACTCTGAAGTTAATAGTGAATGTTGGAAAGGATTATAAGGTAAGAGCAGATCATGTTTTGCTGAGAATGCCCATATGGCATTGTACACTGTGCAAACACAAGGACACTGAATAAATACTTTGTCATGTTACTTCATTACGTGTAACAAGAATTCTTTGTGATGCTGACAGCCACAGGTCACAGTACCACCAGCAATTTTTTCTTCCTCATATCCAATACATCTATGATGCTTTAGGTACATCATCCTGAGCTCCAGGTGCTTACCAACAGAGCTGTTTCAAAACAATAAATGGTGTGGGTTTCTTCAGAAAGAGCTTTTCAATGAGCCATGGGGTCTCCAGCCATATCTGAATTGACAGAAAATGAGACATACTTGTTTATTGCTATTTACAATGTCCTGAATTTTGTTTTTAGTTCTGTCCTTTAGTTTGTTTTAATGTCTGTCTATCATTCAAGGATTCATTTCTAACCCTGACAAAAGACAGTTGCTGAAATCATAAATAAATATCACTCTAAGAACAGGTAGGCTTTGGACCTTCCCCTGGCAAAAGATGCTGAGCAATCTCTAGAACAGGGTCATATTCAGTAATTCAGAACTGTCTTGGTTTGCTGGGAGGATTTGAATCCATTTCTTCTCTTCATGTTCCAGCACAGTTCCTTAAACAACAGGTCACCTACAAGTCTTCAGCCCTGCTAGCTGAGCTCAGCTCAAAAAGGAGAGTGCAAATACCATAGGGGAAAAGCAAGCTGACATCACGGACTTCATGCTATAGCATGGTGGTGATGCTATATCCCTATTTCCTATTTCCCAGGTCAAAATATTTGGATCAAACAAAAAGATGACCCTGAGAATAGACAGCATGCTCCAGTATTCCTTTTCTTCCATCACTATCCTGTAATGCAGAAGTATTCCTTCCCTGGTGACTTGACAACCACCTCCTTCCTTTTGTCTGTTTCTCAGCTTTCTCATGACTCCCTCCCCTTTTATGATGTGGATGATGCTCACAGCACAGCCCAGCACTCCCAGTCTGTGAGTTGTGATGCAAACCCAGTGCACCACAACATCAGAAATTACTTCTTGTCCCACATGGAATGTCAGACTGCTCCCTGCCAGAGGAGCAATCCTGTACCAACTACAGGGCAAGAGGCTGGGGGACAAACTCTGGGCTCTGTGGCATATTTGATGAACCCACCAGATTTTTCTGAACTTTAAGTTTGTCACTCACAGTAAAAAAATCCTTAGGTTTAGCTTAATAACTAATTTTAATTGGTTTAGCTTAGCAAAATGCTGTGAAATAATCTATAGGTTTGTGAGGTCCTGTGATCAAAAGGCCTGAAGTAGTAAAATCTGTGGACAGGAACTGTGGGATCAGCAAGAATTCTTTGTTTATGGCAAGTGAAGGAGTGCCAGACAAATCTCAGCACAAGTTGAAGAACTAGGAACTCAGAATGATAAAATAAGACTGGAATGGACCTTGTGGGGCCATCCCTTGTGCATTGTAGGATCAAGTCTACTTAAATCATTATGAAAAGATGTTTGTTTAATTTGTTCTTAGATAAATCCAGCAGTGGAGATTTCAATTCCTCCCTAGGTAATCTACTCTAATGCTTCTCTATCTGTACTGCTAACAAGCTCTTCCTCGTGGTTTTTAAATCTCCTTGCTACATGTTATTTTTTTTCTCTTTTTCCCCCTTATTTTATCTTTCAAAGATCAAGAGAGGGATTACTTCTATCCTCTTTTCAGCATAATTCAACACAGTATCATATCACTTTCACCTTCATTTGTTTAAGACAAACAAGCCTTTCCTCTTTCAGTCTAATTTCCTGAATATTTTCAGAGAATCATAGAACTACAGAATGCTTAAATATCATCTCATTCCACCCTTCTGCCATGGGCAGGGACACCTTCCACTATCCCAGGTTGCTCAGAGCCCCATCCAGCCTGGCCTTGGGCACTGCCAGGGATGGGGCAGCCACAGCTGCTCTGGGCAACCTGTGCCAGGGCCGCCCCACCCTCACAGGGAACAATTTCTTCCTCATATCTAATCTAACCCTGCTCTCAGTCAGTGTGAAGCCATTGCCCCTTGTCCTGTCACTCCAGGCCCTTGTCAATAATTTCTCTCCACCTTTTTTGTAGGCTCACTTCAAGTACTGGAAGGATTTTCCAAGTATCTTTATTCTTGTTTCTTTCTGGCTGTTTTCTGGTTGATCCAAGTCTTTTTTGAATAACAATGGACATATCTCTTGACATGACATCTTAAGCAGAAAATCATGCACCGTGTCATCTCCTGTCAGTTCTTGGTACTTCGACCAAAACCCAGAAGTTAGAGCAGGTTTTGTTTACCTTTTATACATAAGATTCATAAAGATGAGGATAAATCTGTCTGTAGAAAGTTACTGGCATCAGGTCTCAGTGGTGGTGAGGTCTTCACAAGTGTTGAAAATTATGTTGGAATAGGGAGAATTATGTCTGATCAGGTTAGGCCATAAGAAACCAGAAGCAGGATCACTTAAAAGAGCAAGAAAGGAACAAAGAAGAGGCTCTTGAGGTTTAACTAGCTGGAGTTAAGATATTGATTATTAATTTCATTAGAAAGAGAAGTTACAGAACCAAAGCAGGGAGAAAAACAGCCATAAATTTGAAGAGCTGAGAAGTACTTTGTGAGAATTATATTGAAATAAATATTTTCAGTGTAATTTTTGTGGACATTGACTATAAACTTTTCATTAAATTGCTTTCTTTAACCACACTTGGCCAAATTTTTGCTTCAAAAGAGTCATACGAGAGATTAATGTAGTCCATTTATTCGTAAGTATCTTGGCAGTGGCACACTGAGAACGCAGACTCCCTAAGGCTTCCATGCATCTTTGCAGCTGGCAGCTGTACAGACTTAGAGAATTTGTGTTTGGACATCTGGAATCCACAAAAAAGAATGGGAAGCATTGGGTACTAACTAGAAAAGAGATAATTGTGTTGAAAAGCAATAGAGCAACTGATAAATAAATGGGAGAGGGAAAGGAAAGAGACAAACTCAGACCAGAACCATGAGAGCAGACAAAGCCTTGGGAACACTGTGCATAAACACACTGAGAACTTCAGGATTGTTTAGGTTGGAAAGGACCTCCAAGGTCACCAAGTCCAACCTTTGGGCAATCCTCACCTTGTCACCTCAACCAGAGCACTGAATGCCATGTCCAGTCATTCCTTGGACATCTCCAGGGACAGTGACTCCACACCTCCCTGGGCAGCCCGTTCTCGGGCTTAGCAACATTTCCAGGGAAGAAATTCTTCCTGAAATTCCTCCACTCAACATTCCTTGCTGTAAGGTGGAACTGTGTAACCCAATCAAAGAGGTTGTGCATTTGATTCTAGTTCAGGGTGTGTAATAAGGAAAAAGGCCATCAATAAACCAGGAGGAAGGGTGGGAGAATCCATACCCTCTTCTGCTGGGTGAGGAATTACAGAGGGACTCCAATTAATGATGTGGGCAGCAGAAACTCTTGCCTTCCCATGAATCTTCGGAAATTGTATTTCCAGGAGGTTCCTGCTTTCATTTTTTTTGGGTGGAAGAGATTTTCCCTCATTTTGCCAACAATCCTGTGCAAACTGAAATAGAAATGCAATTATAAAAGATGAAATTTTAGAACATGGGCAAGAACTTGGAAGTCAAATGGACAGAGTCTCCATTCATTGAAATGCCAAGGAGTCTCCACTCATTGGTCTTGTTATTGTTCCAATAGTCCAGCTGTTACAATATTTCATTTTAACAGGGAGGAACTAGGATGTCTGTCTTCCTAAGAAACATTTCATTTCATTTAAAATCCTGTGCTCTGTAAAATGTTTTGAACTATTTTAGTTTTTTAGAAACTAATTCCCAATGTCTGATTCTTCCTTTAGCTATTTAAAGAGTTTAAAACCCCCCTGTAATTATTGAACCCTTAAGGGAAGTCTTTGAGGTCACTGTGGATTACTGCTGAGTTAAGACAAACTAATAAAAAGCTAGATTGAGTAAAAGAGAATGAAACAAAATTAAAAAGCAATCTGACTTGGTGACATTAAATATCTTTACAGATACATTCCATTCTCACCTAACTTGATCTTGGTTTAACTTTATCTTCTCTACTATGGTTTCAAAATTCATTTTGATCTGATCAATTTGATGGTTTCACTTTGTCTTCCATCTTGCAGATTATAGCAGCAGATTCATTTTCTGAAATTTTAATAGTGTCTACCAAGTGTCATGAAGCACAAGGTATTTTTCTTTGCTAAAATCCTGAAAGAGGATACTGTAATAAAATAACTGTGTAGCTGTCTTGGGAAAAAATGTCCAGTATTGGTGAAAGGGAAATTTGTAGATACAATACTTTGTCTTGTCTCAAATCTCTCCTTTCATGCTCTCTGCATCCTCAAGTTTCTTGTGCCAATGAGATTTTTAGTTTGGATTATTTTCTCCAGATGCATTATCTCACATTTTCCCCATAACTATTCTAATTTTCCTGTGGGGTCCAAGCTTACAAATATTTTTAAAAACTTTTTATATGCTTTTTATTAACCTCTTTTGGGTTTCATTACTCTTTCCAGATAATCTTTCCCGACCTTCAGTAATTTCTTACTAACACTAATTATTTAATGATCCTTGGTTAGCTCTGTTCTTCTAAACAATTCCTTTCAACATTATATTTAAGTCCTATGTTTAGGAGGATGAGAGTTTCATTAGGATAGTTGGGGAAAAACACTGAAGACCAAATACTAACCCTTAGATCTTTGGGGAAACTGTTTAGTACCAGTTATTACTCCACTGAAAGATTACACATGACGGCACACTTTAATCATGTTTAAAGTGATAAACAGTAAGAATGAAGCCAGGTGACAATTTCTTTGCTTTCCAAGGAGTTGGTAAAGGTATATGATTACATTTTTTCACTCCCAGACTGTTGATCCAGATGTGCCACAATATCCTGGGGCTTTGGTACATTTCCCTCTTCTGTTTCCTACCAGACATATCAACACACTCTCATTTACTTTCATTTATTCCTTTTCCATTGTAATGACCTCCTCTGTCCTTTCTAGAACTGAATTTTCTTCAAGGCTCAAAACTGTTCAATTTTTTATTGGTAGTCTTGATTCCTTGGGGTGTTGGGATGGGCCATTCAAAGGCTGCATCACTGGGGGTGACACAAGTTCTTCCCTGCCCCGGGCTCAGAGAGTTTAAATCTGTCTTTATCCAGCACTACCCCACTAGGGACAGAAACCATCTTGAGGCCTTTCTTTGTTCCTCTTCTCCTTTCCAGTGACTCAGGAGATCCAGGTAGGTAAGCAGGGTTTTCCAGGGATGTGCTCCTTGGAGAACACACAAGGTATGGAATCAGGTGCTGTTTACCCTGTTTATCAGGTGCTGTTACTCCAGACCCTTGTCTGGAGTGACAGAACAAGGGGGAATGGCTTCACACTGACAGAGAGAGGGCTTAGTTTGGATATTGGGAACAAATTCTTTCCTGTGAGAGTGGTGAGGCCCTGGCACAGGTTGCCCAGAGCAGCTGTGGCTGCCCCATCCCTGGCAGTGTCCAAGGCCAGGCTGGATGGGGCTCTGAGCAACCTGGGACAGTGGAAGATGTCTCTGCCCATAGCAGGGGGGTGGAATGAGATGATCTTAAAGGTTCTTTCTAACCCAGGCCATTCTGTGATTCTGCAATTCACACACTTCCACTTACCAGTATAGGAGTATTTAAATGGTTGAATTGCATGATGAACAAACATAAATGATGCTATGTTACAGTTCTGCTACAGTTACCCACAAAATATGTTATCTGCCATTGAAATGGCAGCATTTGGATACTTGGTTCTAGATTAAGGGAGATTCAGAATCTGAGACCATATTTCAAAATTTAGCTTTATAGTTACTCCCTCAAAGCACTAGTGCTGCTCTTGCTCAATGAAAGCAAATGAAGGCATAAAATCTCTCTGTTTGTCTGGAAAATACATTTCCATAATAGAACCTCCTAGTTTCTTTTAACTAATTTTCTTTTATGTTGCTCTAGAACATCTTTAATAACTGAGTTCTTGTATAATTACTCAGTAGTTTTTAACACCCCTAAACTTGTGTTCATGTTACATGACTTATTCAAGCTTTTGCTTTAAATTTTTGTTTATCAAATTTATTTTGTAAGTGATCTAGACTAAAAAGATTGTGAACATCTACCAGAGCCTCCAAGCTGTGATATAAAACTATTTTTCCTTGGACAAGCATCCCATTAATAAGACAGTCCAAACAGATCCTTGGTGTGAATCACAAACCCTTCCCGAGACTTCTCAGCCCCTGCCTCCTGTGTCACCGTCATCAGAAACAGAGGGTTTAGTCCTTGATTTCTAATAATTAACCTATTTGCAACAGTAAATGGCTGGGATCTCTGTTCTGTTCATTCCACATTTCCATCTTGCTTTGGGGCAGCAGCTAGGTCATTCCAATTTTTATTTGTGGAAACTTTCCTTCCCATCAGTGTGCACTGCTTAGCTGCTCTGCTTCTGTTCAGGATATTAGGATAAGGCTGTTCAAGGAATTTGCAGTGGGTCTTTGCCTTTACTTAGAGCATATGGCTTATTTTTTTGATGATAACTCCTTTGGTCTGTCAAATCTGGGGTAGGTGCTAAGGTTCTTTTTTGTTTGTTTTGTTTTAATAAATTCAATGTGTCATGCATGCTTTGTAAAATTCCGTTATCACTTTCTTTCTAAATCAAAGATTTAGAGATTGGTTCGCATTATTTATTCTTATCAAATTGGATTGCTGTCTACAGAGGCTTCATTTGATGGAGAGTGGATACACGTGCATGTTTGAGGCAAGTCCTGGAGACCACTCTCAGGGAAAATTCCCAGTGATGTCAACATGAGTTTTGCCTGAGTAGAAATTTCATGTTTAGGTTCTTTGTTTTCAGAATGGGAATTATCATTTTCTACTCGGAGCACTCATTTGGCCTCACAGTACCTTGGCTCACATGGTTTTCAATAAGTGTCTGGCAGCTGTACTGGCAAATTTCCAGCATCCTGGGGTTCAGATCTATCCCTATGTGGACATTTTGCCTTTGTGAAGTCATTGCAACTATTTCTAGCTTATTGTCCTAAGTGTGGAACTCTTTCCATTTTCAGGTATAGAATTGATTCTGAATCACACTCTTTTTACAGCTGAGTGGAATTGTCCATTCACATCCATGGATGTACAGGTCAAACATCCCTAAGTCTGGATTGTAAAGAAATATTTAGTGCAAAACACTCATAAAAGGAATCTATACAAAACGCATTCCAGGGAGCTCTGTGGTCTGTTCAGTCAAGGGTAAGATGACTTGGCAGATTCAGCAAAGACAGATCAGCTACTTTTCCCATCCAGATATAGGTGTATGAAAGGCAGTTAAAAGGACATTGGAATGTCTTACTAGGAAAACTAAACATAACTTGGCCAAATTTGAACAGTATATGCACTCAGAGCAAATCTGTCAATAGCAAAAAGTAAGTTAGAGTACAATGTTTTGCTTGGCATTTATTTTCTTTATTTCACCTTGTTTTCATTCAATTCAGTTTCCAAAAGTTGTCCTGACCTCTGGAGGCTGCTCCTGGTGTCTCAGAATGCTTTGCTGAGCAAAAGAAAGTGAGAGAGTTGAATCCTCTTGATGGCTTCGTTTGTGATTAAGTGACCAAAATGTTTGGGGTTTTTTTCTCTTAATCATACTCATATGGTTTTTTTTCAGGAGCATCCCAGACCAGAGTATGAGACCAAACTGCTGCAGAAAAAGCTGAAAAAGAAAAATATCACAACAGAAAATTCAAATGAGGTAAGGTACAGCTTGCTCTTTTCATTTATGGGGTATTTGTGTTTGTCATGTTGTGAATATATTTTTGTCTGTCTCTCAGAGGTTGCAAGAGGCACTTTTTGGTGCTCTTAGTCAGCCTTTTGAGATGGTTTGTGATGGTGTGGTGAAATGCAGCCCTGCAGTGCCATTGCAAGGCTTTGAGGTCATGTCTTTCAAAGTAAAGCAATTTGCATAGAAATAGGGTTGACAGGTGGCTCAGGATCTAATCTGCAGATTCCTAAGATAATCACCCCAGAATTCTTATAGCAATCTCACAGAATGTCAGTACTTTCTGCACAATGAAGAAAGCAGATTTCATTATGGTGATTTCATTTGCAAAGGTAACATTGGTGTCTTTAGTTCTGCCACAGTTAAACAGTTGTGAAGTTTTAATGGCATTTCCAGGACAAATGGGAAAATAATTGGTAGATCACTTTCAGATTGAAGCGGGTTCAGGATTTTCATGGCCATTTCAAACTTTTTTGAACAAGCCGTTTTTTATCAATATCCTCTTGTGAGTTGTTGACTGAGGTCTATTTTCTAAACATACACAAATTTTGTAGTCTGGGTCCATTATGCTTGGTTAACCATTGCTCATTCACTGCATTCCACTTGTGCCAGCAAAGCCAAAGCATTCCAAAACCATGTTCAGCTTCCAGGTAGAAAAAAAAAAAAAAAAGGTTAAATTTGCCTTCAGGTTGAGAATCAGTATCCAAAGTGGAGAATTCTCAAGTTTTCAGGTTTGGTCCAACAAATTCAGCTTGTAGAAGAACTTAATTATCCCTTTCTTCTGCTGACCACCATTGTAAAGTGTTTCCAGGGTATCTTTCATTTCAGTGAGCCTGCCTATCACCTGTTGTGCCCAACCCAACTCCACTCATCATCCAATGATGATTCTCAATCATTTTAGTGGGCTTTTGATCTTGTCCAATAAGCAGAGACTCACAGAGCACTGTGGAGAGTCTTTCCTTACACATTACACAGCTCTCTTGGCCTTCCAAGTAAGGGATCAAAGACTGTGAAACTCAGATAAAACAGTTGCTGTTCAGCCTTTTTTTGGCTTAAAGTAAATGAGAACTGGAAACAAGTCAGCCATTGATGCTGTAGAATATTACGATTATCTTGCTTACCTGAGAGACAGAAATTTTTATAATTTAGACATGAATTTAAGGTAGAACAAAAAGAAACAGAAAAAAAACCCCAAACAAAAACCAAAACAAAATTTAAAAAAACCAAAACCAACCCCCAAAATCAGAAAAATGACCAAACAGAAAAACCCCACACCAAACCCCAAAAAATAACCCAAGAAGAAATGTTAAGTGAATAGGTGGAAAACAAGGAACAATGTAAAGGTCCAGCACTACAAAAATAGGAAGAGCTCCTTTCAGACATCAAGAATGAAAAGGCTAACATGGAGCATTTTTTGTCAAATTGCTTTCTGTGCCAATGTGGATGGAAAAAATACTGAATTACTGAATCCTGAATCAGTGTTCCCCAAATAACTGAAATATATTCCAAGCAACTGAGTAGTTTTCCATCGGTCAACATTCTGCTTACTAATTCTGTCCTGCAAACAGCACATTAGTGTGGGTTTGGAAGATGTGTTCCTCAGGCCTTGGTATCTCAGTGTCTTACGAAATTATAAGAGCAATAGATGTTGATGTGAGAACTGTAGAAGAGGAAAAAAATTCCTAAACATAACAGTTCAGTTAAAGAACTGGCCTAACTGTGGAAATGTACCATTACACTTTGCTTTGGGAGACCCTAAAAAGTTAGACATTAAAAGTGATGAGTATTTAAGACCGCAGTAATTCTTCAGCCTTATTTTTAGAGGTTTCAACCTTTTCTTTGTGCAAGACCATTACCTCAGGAGATTTTGCGTGGCAGGTTAATATCAAAGCACAGGTTTCTGTGAGGTCTCTGGCTCAGTATTTCTGTCTTGTTGGGTGGAAGCCAGGGTACAGAATTTTGTTATATTATCAGGGCAGATCTAGTGTCTGGACAGGCATCAAAGTAGAGATGTCTCTGTAGTTAAATAGTCAATCCTCCTAATTTCTTGGTTTTGTGTGAATATACAGATGTCTGTGAGGTCTCCACCTCTTCATCTCTTGGTTGACAGTCTAATGTCACGGCATAAGCCTCTGTGAAGTTTTCTCCTGAATATTTTTAGCTAACTAGTGTAAATTAAAGGCATATCTTTTTTGGTGTGGCTGGTCAACAACTGTAGTGTGCTGAGTTAATATCAAAGGACTGTCTCTGGCACTGCTGCCTAAAACTTCTCATTACTTATCTAACATGAAGTCAGAAGCCTCCAGTTCAGCAGCTGTGGCTTGTTGGGATAGAAATGATGCCAAAGTGTGGCTATTGTGAGAATACTGGTCTAGAGCTTACTTAAAGGCGTATATTTCTATAAAATTACTGGCTTGTTTCCAGTAAGTTAATTCTTCTGTTCCAGTGAGGAAGTGACTGGTTTTATGGCAAGAAGCAGCTTTTATGTGCAAAGCTCATGGTGCATTTTTTTTCCTGCCTTACTCCAACGGGGAGTTCTTTTTGGTTAAGGGCTGCTTTTGTGATTGCAGAAGAAAGGTGACACCACTTATGTCCTCTCTTAAATGACAACTTGGGAATACATGTTCAGAGGAAACCAACAGACAGTTTTCCCTCTCTGCTGTTCAAGTCATTAACTTTAATGAGTGGGGAAGATGCCCAGCACCTGTCAGGGCCAGTAAACATATGAGTCACTCTGCCCAGGCAGCAAATTCCAAATCAGCCTGATGAGCCTGGCAAGACAAAGGATGACACATCTAATGTGTTACTTGCCCAGTGGGGTTTGAGTTCTAGAATACAGCTCTCATACAAAACATCACTTGGTGTGTATCTGCTACTGGAATAAGCAAAGAACAAAATTTCAGCCTCCACCACCCGGTGCGGTTCAGGCTGTTTGAATAAATATTTTACTGGTTTTTGGGAGAGTGAGAAAGAAACTGTGAGGGCTTCACAAAAGATTGGTGTGAAGTTACTCTAACAATAACACCCTAAGGTTCTATTATTTCAGGAGAGAATTCATTTACAGCTAAAGCAATTGAAACATTTGCGTGAAATGCCTCAGGTTAAGTAGCAAATAGATAAGCGGACAGTCCTTATGAATTACAATGATTTTAGAAAATGACAAATTCTAAGGGACTTGGGAAATCTGGAATAATCTATTTTATAGTCAGTACTACTATTTAATTCTTTATGGTCACATGCTATTTACAAGGATATGTAGTGACAGCATAAGGGGAATGACTTCAAACTGACAGAGAGCAGGTTTAGATTGGATATTGGGATGAAATTCTTCCCTGTGAGGGTGGTGAGGCCCTGGCACAGGTTGCCCAGAGAAGCTGTGGCTGCCCCACCACTGGCAGTCTTCAAGACCAGGTTAGATGGGGCTCTGGGATAGTGGAAGGTGTCCCTGCCATGACTGGCTGATCTTTAAGGTCCTTTCCAATCCAAACCATTCTGTGATTCTCTGATATAAAGGCTGCAATGTAGAACTCCCTGATTCAGTACATCAAAAGGCATTTTTGTCCTTGCAGTAGAGATGAAGGATTACACACATCTGTTTGAATGCATGTTTCTGATAATACATTCATGCAAACATGGCAGATGCAAGCTTTGTAATTAAGCAATTAATAGTATATTTTGTTGTTCTTTAATGCACTATAGCACTGAAGATGTGGGTAGAAATGATTAATGAATAGGGTAAAGTTACTGTGTGTGCAGAATGCTAACTGAAAGCGGGGTGGATATTTGCAATCTTCTGATAAGTTGTTCCTCTCTCTCTGCAGTAGTGGCATCCTCAATGGAATTACACAGAGGTCAGGAAATGAAAATTGGTCTTGTGCCTGAAAACATGCAGATGGGGCTAGATCCAACTCTCACTGGAGCTGATGGAAAGCCTTCCAGTCATTTCTGTGAGAGATGCAACAGGCCCTGACTCCTTTTCATTAAATGTCCAGCTGATCTGGCAAACATGATTCCACATCATATATATATGTGTGTGTTTGTGTGTGTGTGTGTGTGTTCTTATCTTTCCTATTTGGCAGGAAAGCAAATAACTCATTCTACATATTTCCCCAGGAAAATTCTCTTTATAGAAAAAAAATAGGCTTGTCTCTTGGCTTGTGTCCTGACTTGGAGCAAACCCTAGGAATAATAGAATCTGGCATTCTGTCTTTCCTTTAATTCATTTTAAATATGAAAGTGGCAGGATAAATTATTTAAATTGTTAATTCAGATGGTAATTGAAACAAAAAAGAAATATTTCTTTCTGAAGCATTGTTTCAGTTAACAACTGAATTAAAGCAAGCTGGTTTGAAGAGGAAGGTCTCCGGCATAAAGGACGATACAGATAAATATGAAGTAGAATTGTACATTACTAATACTTTATATATCTTTTTTGGAAATTTCAATGTTCCCAAACATGAAACAGTAATTCTTGATATTAGCAGATTCCTTACCAGTCTTCCATAAGCAAATCTCCCACAAGGATTAAAAACCCTTTCAGATACTGGAGCCCATCTCTTCATTAAGCAAGTCCTTGATAAGATTTACTAAAGAAAAAAAAAATCTCTTATTATTTTATATATTAGCTGAAACTCTGTAGAAGAAACCAAGATAATTGGTCATAAATATCAATTTGAACAATCAGAATTATAAAAGAACTTTAAATATACCCAGAGTTCTTTAACCCCTAATATTTTAGCATTTATTGAACTATATTATTAGTATGATAAACCTATCAATTTGATACAGTATTTCTTGAATTGGCCAGTGTCTTTTTAGCCTCTTTCATTCTTTTAATTTGAGAAATACCTTTCTAAGGATATGGAAAAGTAATATGAATTTGTAATAAATTTTTTTTTCCTTTCAACTTCTTTCTTGCATCATTAACTTTTGAAAATAAAAAAATGACTGAATGAAAATAAAAGAATGGCTGAAGATGAGTGAGGACACTTATGGTTGTAATCTTATACAGAGATTTCATCCTCTTTTTTGTAACTATATTTGTTGTAATTCTGGTTATTCTAATGTTTATTTGAGTTCTAGGCTATGGAAGTTTCATACTAGAGTATATGAATACTCTATTTATGAAGCAGAATTTATGTCTTCAAAAGAGCATTGACATGGTCTTTCAATGTGTTATTTAGATGTGTGGGTTCTTCGATCACAGAGTACATGACATGTATTCAAACCTCCTCACTGTTGCTGTCTTGGAATTTGGTTATCTTTGTATGCAGTAGTGTAACAAATGCAGCTAAAAAATGTTCCACCTGCTCCTCCAAAAATCTACGGTGGGATTTCCTCATTTGTATCAGACAGATGAACCCAGGGTATGGCCACAGTGCTGTGCTCCTGTGTTTACAATTATACTCCAGCCAGACTTCAGTAGGAAATAGCTCTTCCTACACTCTCAATATGAAGTAATAAAATGCTTAAAAATGTACTATAGTAGAATATTCCAGGTTGGGATGCCTTTCAGGATTTTATCCAGCCCAAATGACTACCCATGGCCCTCCTGTCCAAAGCTGTCATCTCAAACTGTGTTACTCAGGATATTACTCAGTCAGGTTATGAAACTCTTCAAGGATGGAGATGGCAATACCTTTCTGGACATTCCCTGTCCTCATTGTGTAAAAGCTTCTCATTATCTGCAGCCTGAACTTCTCTGCTTCCAGTTTAAGCCCATTGTGTCATACTTCCAGCATTAACCACTGTGAAGAGCCTGGCTCTATCTTTTGATGAGCTCCTTAACTGTGGTGAGCAAGCCTTGTTCCTCAGCTTCTCTTCCTTGGACAAGTTCTCTGCCCTTGAGTCGCATAAGCTGTGCTATTTATTTTTTCTACTGGAAGGCCCAAAATAATATTTTAGATGCAGGCTAATGAGTGCTGAAAAGCTGAGCTAATCACTTCCTTGAATCTACTCCTTGACACGGCCCAGGGTGCTGTTGGACTTTGCTTGCCAGGGCACACTCCTGGCTCTTGCTCATCTTGTCACCCGCAGACATCAAAGGGCCTTTTCAGTAGGGTCAGCTCTCCTGCAAGGTGTCTTCTGTTTCAAAGGCATTTGTTCTTGATGAAGTTCAGGAGGTTAGTAGAAACCTGTTCCTTCAGTCAGTCCAGGTCTCTCTGGATGGAATCCATGTACTGAAGCCTACTGACCATGATGTCATTGACCACCAGCAAGCATTCCATCACCTCCTCCAGGTCCTTCTGTAAAGCAGGGCAGTTCTAGGATGACCACAGCAGGACTCCAGCTGTTACAGGTTTCCAGGCAGGCTTATTCACTAACACCCTCTGAGCCAGACCATGGAACTCACACTTTGCTGAAGTCAAGGCAAATGGCATGGACAAGTCTCCTCTTGCTCACTGGCCCAGTCATTTTCCTCACAGAAAGCAGCCAGGTTGCTGCTTCACCTTTGGTAAATCCAGAATGACTCTTCACAAATATGGACTTCTTATGTGCTCACAATGGGTTTCCTCACTTTTCAAGAGACCAAAGTGAGACTTATTATGATTCCTTAACTATTCTTTTGTCTCTTCTGTGAGGATGGATACAAGATTCTTTCTCCTGTTGTCAAAGCCCTTTCCTGATCTCGGTGTCCTTACAGAGATCAACTTGCTATAACATCAGCCTGTTCCTCTATGTTCCATACTTCTTTTTCAAAGTTATAACTAAATGAACTGTACAGATGAGAACAAGGATTTTAAGAAAATGGTGTTTTATGCTTGTGAGATTCTTCCTGCTTTTGAACCTAGAAACAAGAGGAGGCAGGGCTGCTGTTTCCTGCTCTTATTTGTGTTACTNCAAAGTTTTGAACCTAGAAACAAGAGGAGGCAGGGCTGCTGTTTCCTGCTCTTATTTGTGTTACTTATTAAGATTTTGGCTGAAGGAAGCATTCTTTCTAGGGCGGTGCTATAGCTTGCCTTGTTTAATCACGGATCTCCGACCCAGGCATATGATTAAAGTTAAGCACAGGCTTCAGCGTCCTGGATACGGATACAATTAAATGCCTCTTCTGAATTGAGGCCTAAGCTTCTTATTGACAGCACTCAAGATGATTCAGGTCTCTTTCCTATTAAACGGAGTGGAAAGACTAATTTCGATAGGTTGTATTTATCAGTACTTCAAATTAAGGGGAGTTCTGCCTGAGTAAGTAATAAAGTCCTTAAGCCTGCACTTACTGACTTGTGTTGTACCCTGTCTAATAACAGGCTAGAGGGCCACAGCAAAGTTTTGCGCTGAAAAATAAATCTCCAGAAGCCTGCTGGGTTTTGATTTAATGCACTAGAAAAACTAGAAAGAAAAACACTAGAGTATTCTCCCTTTCCTGTGTGCTGGTGACAAACTCCTGTATCTTGGAGTATATTTTTTACCTTCTGCTGAGCACATTTATAGGGTAAATTTCATGCTATTTATCTCCAACAAAAGCCCAGATCTGGAACAAAATTTACAGAAATTGGCTGTGGAAACAACATTCAGTTAAGTTAGTTGCCAAGAATTTTTTATTTGATGCATACTACAATCCTGTCTGCAATTTTAAAGAAATAAACTGCATTTACATTCAGTTCCTTTGGGCATCCATCTCATGAAGATTGAAATTCCACAAACTTCAAGCTTAAAGAGCTAAGGAACGCAGTTTGAACTGCTCAGCTTTTGCAGCTCTTACCACACTTCATTGAAAAACATTTGCCTGCTGATCTGTTGATTTTTGTGATTCATTTGATTTAGAGATACAATGGCATTGTTTCTGGAAGCCCCTTCACACTGTGCTATTTTGTATAGTAAATAATATTGACACCAAGGGGAGCAGAGGGATGCAGCAGCTCTGCTGGGAGGAAAGGCTGAGGGAACTGGGATTGCTCAGCCTGGAGAAGAGAAGGCTTTGGGGTGACCTCAGTGTGGCCTTGCAGTGCCTGAAGGGAGCCCACAGGAAAGATGGAGAGAGACTCTTGCCAAGGGCCTGGAGTGACAGGACAAGGGGCAATGGCTTCACACTGACAGAGAGCAGGGTTAGATTGGATATGAGGAAGGAATTGTTCCCTGTGAGGGTGGGGAGGCCCTGGCACAGGTTGCCCAGAGCAGCTGTGGCTGCCCCATCCCTGGCAGTGTCCAAGGCCAGGTTGGATGGGGCTCTGAGCAACCTGGGATAAGGGAAGGTGTCCCTGCCCATGGCAGAAGGGTTGGAATGAGGTGGGATTTAAGGTTCCTTCCAACTCAAACCATCCTGTAATTCTGTGATTGTAATTTTCCCAGATATTCTGTGGAGTCTTCATTTGTAGAGATAAGTAAAGCCTGACTGGACAGAGGCCTGAGAAACCTGCTGTAAGTGACCCTGTGCTAAGCAGGATATTGGACTAAGATGATCTCCAGAGGTCCTTTCCATCTCCAGTTGTTGTGCAATTCTGTGAAATGCAGGAAAGAAATCATTCAGACAAGTGCAGACAAATTGCTTTGACCACAATAGGCATATTTTGAAAGAAAATATAATTTGAGCATTACTAGAAGTACTTGAGCAATGGGACAAAATGTAACTTGGGTTTACTAAAGGGAGATTAATAACCATGCCATCCAAACTTGTGTGTTTGATTAATGATATAATGGATTCCCTACAGAAGGGAAATGGAGTGTACTTCAGTAAACTCACACTGTACTATTCCACAGGGAGAATATAAAGTATTTAATAAGTTATTAATCAATATCCTTCACAGTGACTGACTAGAAAAGTGTGTATAAGAATTTTCATTTCAAAGAAAAAGAGAAAAATCTGATTCTTAAGTTGTTGATTTGGCAATGCAGCTACAGTGCCTTCTACCCACTGCTGTTTGGTGCTTCGTGGCCCATCCTTCTCTGCTCTCCTTCATGTCAGGATTTTCTGTCATCCATTTTTTGCCCAATTTTTAAAAATTTTTTACAGATTTGGGAATATCTTCCTTGAAGAAATATGGTATGTAGAGTGTGGGAAACTTTGTAGGTGACCTGTTCATTTTGTATGGGTCTAAAGCCTTAGAATATAGATAAATTCTGTTCTTGACAAATTTTTGTTTCCCAGTTATATAACTAAATATGTAAAAATATAACAAAATGTATTTTTTTTTTGGATATTCCTCCCCCAGGCTTGTTCATTTATGGAAACAAATGCATCATGGCTGGGTTCTGACACTTTGTTCTGCAGGATTTAGAAGGCTCCCATATTAAAAAGCAAAATTTCCACCTGCTCTCATTTATTCCAATATATAATTTGTCCCTTTTCCCTCTAAGTGCTAAACCAGGGAATAACCCAGACTTTTAAGACAATTTTTGCTGGTTAGTTTCTTCTCGTGGAAATGAAAATCCACAGCAGTTTCAGAGAGACAAAACTGAATCAGAAAAAATGATGTCAAGCAAAATTTTAACTAGACTTTTAACAGTCTGAAGAAGAAAGTAAGCAGACAATTGCTTCCAGAATTTGCTACGACTGGATAGAAAAAGGTACATCTAAAATATAATTGAAAAATTACATTTGGATTTCTTTTTTTAAAATAAAAGTGTATTTTCCTAGGTTTGTATAAATAAGAGATGGTTTAAATGGGTTTACACCAGAGCTGGAGCATTTCCAGCCTGACGAATTGCTGAGTTAGAAGAAGGGTTCAAATCTAAGGGCAGAAAAGCATATCACAAGAGAATAAAAACAATCACAGGGTTTTGAAAAAAAGGAGTAATTATGAACAATTTACAGAACTTAGGACACATAAGGCTACAAACAATGCAGACTGAGCTCGTCAAAACCTATAGCTGTGTAAGTAGTGAAGAGTGAAGAAAATTTGCTGTAGGTGCCCCATCCCTGGAAATGATCAAGGCCCGGTTGGATGGGGCCCTGAGCAACCTGGTCTGGTGGGAGGTGTCCCTACCCATGGGAGGGGGATGGAATGAGATGGTCTTCAAGGTCCCTCCTCGACCCAAACCCTTTCATGATTCTAGGATCCTGCTGTCACTCTCTTGAGTCTGTTGTACCTGAGTTTTGGGGCACTCATTGCAGGAAAACAAAGGTAATGGGATGTGGTGTTTGAATTAACTTGATTTGCATGTTCAGCTGCATTACTTGCAGTGTTAGTCAGGCTGATGAGAGGAGTCACTTCCATTTGTGTAAATAGTTTGGGTTTTGGAAGCAGCATTTATGACATCCTGGAAGAAATCTGAGACAGAAGCATCTTAGGTGGTCAAATTGTCAGTGGTACACAGCTCTTCTGTCTTATATTCCCTTCAAGGTGTGCCCAAAAGTATAGGAGGCATTAGCAGAGCTCTTCACGTTCATGCTTCCTAGGTGTTCAGCAGAGAAATCAGGACTGGGAGAAGCTCCTGGCTGTTGGTACAGAGAATTATCATCCTTCATGTGATACCTAATGGTGAGACAAGTTTGAAAGGGAAATGGGTCAGTCAGCTGCATTCAGAAGGGTTTGGAAGGGAAAATGACCATATTGAGGTTAGGAAACTGTTTGAAATCCTTGCACGGCTTTTGGTCAAAGTAGAGAAAGTAGACATTTCATGCAAGCAAAATAAAATCCAGCCAGACAAAAGAAACTTCAGCAAGGAACCCTGGCAAGGCAACACTGAAAATCTGGAGTCTTAAATTTACAGCGAGCAGGTTTCTCCACTTTTCCCATTTTGCTCCTGGAGCTTTGTTCAGAGACAGAGCCATTCTGCATGAGCTCAAGCTAAATGTGAAACAGCCCTTAGGAAAGACCCAGTGCATTAATTTAGCAATGAAACTCACTAAAGATTATGCTCTATTTCAGCTGAAAAATAATTGGGGTCCATACCACATACCACAGTATTTCCCTGCCAAGCCAGACAGGTGTGCTGGCTGCAGTTTTATTGGGAAGAGAAACCTTGAGTCACTACCAGATGCCACTGTGCTGATGCTGGGGGAGAGCAGGTATTCAGCACAGGTGGCTTCAGAGGAGGCACATTCCTCCTGTAGTCTCAGAGGGTCTGTGTTTGGCCCAGGGAGGGATGCTGCTCACTGATTCACAGACTTGAAGTATAAAACCAATTACAGTGCCTGAATGAGGGCTGGAGGATAAACTGAATTAAATTAATTTTAATTTTATACATGGCTATGCTTTCAAAAGAACTTAAGCATCTTTGCAAAAGGTGAACAATGAGCTAAGGCTCATGCATTAAGCTACATTTTCATTTGACTTAGATTTATTTATTGGATTGTTATGCACCTTGTTACTTTCTTTTGCCTACCTCTTAAGGCAAAAGTACCTCTGGTTCTTTTATGTCCCTCTCTCTCTAAGTCTCAAACAAGAACCTCATACACTGAAGTTTCTACAATTTACAATAACTGGCTATGTCAGTTGCAGGAAATCTTTTAAAACAACGAGTTGATAAAGCTGGACCACATAGTTGTGAGTTTTTTCAGCTAAAATTAAAATTAAATTGTAGGTTAAAGTTTCTTCAGGCTATAGCTGAGGTTTTTAATTTTTTCAATACTGAGAAATTTAGGAAACTTCTTTTCAAAACTAACAAATCTGATATGATCAGGGTCCAAATGTACATAAAGCTTCAGTTTTCTTGACAATTCAGCTTATAAAAACACACACAGAAGGATTTTACATCTTCAACCTCTGTTTTTTAAGACTGAACGAGTCCATTTCCTTAAGTCTTTCCTTCTAGCTAGAGTTATATCCCCATAGCCATCCTGATGGCTTTATGCTTAACTTGGCCCTGTATAAAAATATAAATGTCTTTTTTTTCACTTTTAAAGGTCTTTAGATGCAGTCTCAGAAGAGCTAAACACAGTCCCCAAATCCAGGCTGTTAATGAATATTTTAAACGGTGGTAGTCTGAGTATCAGCCTTTGAAGCACAACAAGCTGTCATCCCAAGCAGGGATGCTGTGCTCTGAAATCTGCCATATGTATCTGAAAGAGTTATGCTGGTAATGTTCAATATATAGGTCTGTGGTTGACACAATTAAAAGGTCTTGCTTTGAAACAAAGCAGTTGAAACAAAGACCAGCAAGAAAAAATTAGTTGACTCCGTAACAACCCAAAATGCAAGATGATTAGGAAACACAGTATGTGTTTTTGCTGTTTAATATCACAGAGGAAAATTCAAAACAGGAAGAAATACATTTACCACTTGAGGGAAGTACTGTACCAGCAAATGTGATAAGAAATATCCTACTTTCAGAAACTGGAGTATCACAATATTGCCGTGGCTTTCACAGCCTGCCTAATAACAAGATTGAAAGTTGCTCGAAAGTTCTTCAGCCAATTAACATTATCTTTTCATTATTAAATCAGCCACAGCTTGTAGATTTAATTGCCCCATTTTCATTTCTAGGGCTTGTACTTCATACTGACAGAAGGCAATGCACACACTAAGTTTTATGTGGTGAGGAGGAAAGTGTTTTATAGGGAATGTAAAAAGCTCTTATGGAATAGAGAGGTATTCCTTAATTGGGTTGTATATCATCAAGGTTTTAATAAATTTGATTAAGGGCCTGATTATGCAATTCCTTTCTCCAGAGCCCTTACTGAAGTCAAAGGGAGAGCTACAAATGGAAAGCTTGCAAGACAAAGTCCTGGAATGAGAAAGCATTAAGGAAAGCTTTATCCTGGAAAGCAGACTCATAGCATCTGTATTTATCACAGCATTAAAATTAGATATTTATAAAGAGATTTCAGCATCTCACATGCATCATTATCCATACATTAGAAGATACTGGCTTTGCTTAAGTTGTTCAACAGATACTTGTGGCCAAAGTCCATCAAGGTGGAAGGCTGTTCTGACTTAGAGACAGTCTATTAGAGATGGTGATTGTACAGCTGGTAGAACCTTTGGAGGTTTTGATGCAAAAAAGGGGCTATGAACAAAGAATGTTAACATTTGAAGTTTTTCATCAGCTTTTGCATGTACACGATTTTACCACCAGTACTAATCTTGCTAACTGGGGCCAGTCACAGCAGTAAAATTAACAGGATATAGAAGGAGTAAGATCTGTGAGTCATAAGGATTGTGTCAAGACTTGAGAGCTTCGTGTAATTTACTGAGACAGTTTATTTTTGAAGAGGAAAATGGCACAATCAATATGCATTTGATTTCAAGTGTATTGATTCCAGATTCTCCTTTAAAAGTTAGTTAAGTAAGCTTTTTACTCAATGGCCTTCCTTTATAGGACTGTTTATGAGAATGTGGAGCTTTTCAGAAGAAGAAGGGTAGAAATAGTTCTCCTTATTAATACTGTATGTCTATATTTTAAAAGATTTTATGTGAAGAGTAAGTTGGCAGTGAATTATCTTGAAGTGCATAATTAGATTTTTCTGTGCATGAACATTAATGAACAAGTGTGTAAGGATCATCTTGCATTTAGATCACGGTAGTGAGCACTAAAAGAAGACAAGGAAGGCCTGATATGAGCCTTGTTTTCCATTTGTGTTCAGAAACCTCCTTTAGGTGATTGTGCTCTTGGAAAGGTTAGGCAGTATCAATACAAGGGTTTGTAGCATTGATGTTTTCTCACTGAATGGCTGCATATTCCAGGCTTAAAAATTATGTCAGGGCCTCAGAAATGTCAAGCAATCTGGGTTTATACTGCACTCTAAGGATGAATATTTAACTTGCATTTAGTATTTGATAAAGCTGAATATATGGCTTGACAGGATATAAAAATATTACTGATGGGTGTTTACTCTTTTCTGAAACAGCCAATGTCTCTTTTTTGTATTTCAGTGAAGAAATACCATATCTTTATGGGCTCCTAGGAATCTGGCTTGTGTATTTGTATGCTGCAAAAATCTGGTTTATCTCAAAATAACCACACAAGTGAAAATTGGAATGTTTTCTTCTTAATTGTGGCCTTGCAGTACCTGAAGGGAACCCACAGGAAAGGTGAAGAGAGACTCTTGACAAGGGCCTGGAGTGACAGGACAAGGGGCAATGGCTTCACATTGACAGAGAGGAGGTTTAATTTGGATATGAGGAAGAAATTGTTCCCTGTGAGGGTGCTGAGACACTGGAATAGGTTGCCCAGAGAAGCTGTGGAGCGTGTAAGCTGCATCTGGGGCTTCTGTATTTTAAATCTTCTCAGATGTGCCTATCTCCTTAAAAACCCCCTTATTTTTCCCATGTATCCTGCTGGCTTCCATTATCAATATTAACGATACACAGAGGGATGGATGTAAGCAGTGCTGATCTTCCCCTTATTATTGGAGGCAGAGGAGAACGACTGATCTCCTTCTCCCTACACAGAATTTGGTTTTGGGCTGTGGAAACTTGTTCAGCTTGCTGGGTCTGAAGCCTGCATGAGCTTGTAATTTGTAATTGTGACCTTCAATAATTGCTCCACGACTCTGCTGCTAAGATCTGGCCAGCACACCTCTCCTTAGTCAGATTTTCCTTAAGAAGAGGTAATTACTTTTTCTGTGTTACTCTGCTGCCATTAATGATCGGTAAATAGAAATAAACCTCCTTTTCTCGCATGTGATAGTAGGGAAAACTTGTGTAGCACAAGCACTGCTTTTGGGAAGGTGATAAGACCCTTCTAAAGTTTCACGAAGGACTTTTACTCTGTTGTGGGCTGGAAAAGAAGGGCAAACTTGTGGAAAAATTTGGAGTGTTGGGGCTGAAACTGTCTAAGATGCTACCAGTAGGGCAGGGATCTGGAGGATATAGCACAGTGCCATTTGATTCTGTGGCACTGCAGAGCTGTTCCCATGTCCTCCATGAGCACTGAACACAGGAATTTCACTGAGCAACACCACTGGAGAACCCTTCCTTGGTAGATTTGTACCTGTTCATACATTCCTGTCTGTTTGGAGAGACGTCTGGTAATAACTTTTTGGAATTGTTTATAATTTAAAGAAGAGGGACTTGGGGAGGTTATAGCCACAAGAGTCATTAAACTTAGAATGAGAAGTGGAGATTTATGTAATAACTGTAGGAGAAGAAAGGACAAGAAGAATTTGGCTTAGAGGTAGGGGTGATGAAAGGAAGATTGAAAGACAAGGTATAAATGGGCCAAAACATGACAAATCTGTACTCAGGTGCAACTTCAAGATGTCGTTTTCAGAAAAACAGTGTGATTTCATACAGCTCTAATTCCCTGGTGTTGTGGATTTAACAGCAGAAAAATTGTGATGAAAATAGGAGGAATTTCACTCATCTTAATCTTCCTCTTGCTTTCTGTAAGTAAGAAGTTTTCAATTAATTTTGGGGGAAACACTTCCTTTAATCTCCTTTAAATCTGTGGATGATTTGAGTGTGAACTGAGCCTCAGGTGACAAGTATTCAACACTGTTTTGCACAACCTCATGCCAGGTAGCTGGAGTAACCTTACCTTGTTAGAAGAAACATAGAGAGATACTGTTTTTTAGCTACTGATTTGTTTCCCTGAGGTTGAGACCATTCCTGTTGTAGCAGGCCAGCATGTGCTGCTCTGAATGTCGATGCTGCCCCCAGATCTCTGCTTCTGGCCAATGGAGATTGTATTTCACACACACTCCAACACATGTTTAGTATGTTTCTGCTTAAGTATTTTGTCTTTTGCCTCACTCTGCTTGTCAAAATCATGAGCACATCACCACAAAGGTCTGTGTTGAACGTCAGCTCCATTAGGAATGAAGGTTGGAATTACGTGAGGAATATACTGGCTTTCCTGAACTTGCAAGTTCCTATCATCACAAATAATATAGATGCATGCAAACTGGAGTTATCCCAATAATTCTAATGGTCCCAGCCTGTTCCTGACTCATATGAGCCACCTTGAGCTCTACAGTGTAAAACTGGAGTAATTCACAAGCTCTAACTGAGGTTGAACAAGGCCAAGTGTTGGGTCCTGCCCCTGGGTCACAACAACCTCCTGCAGCAGTTTTCTTTATAAAACCTCCAAACAAAATTTAAAACCCCATGATTCTGAATTTTCAGAGGCTTTTTATGCATGCTAGAGAGAACTTTGAATTGTGATCCCTTGCTAGCAGAATATTATAATAGCTTGTATTAAACATTTTTTTTTGTGTTGTAATTAAATTGCTACTGCCTGTATTAACCATTTGAATAATAAAAATCCAGTCAAGCAAGTTATGCAGTTACCAGTCCAAAGCTCCACAAAAGACGTTCCTGATCCACATGGTGCATTTTAATGATACATTTGATATTTGTGTCCAACTAGCAGGCATTTGGCAAATTAATTACATCTATAATTCTCTGTTCAGAGACAAGACTGTCATACATAATCCTGGAAAATTAGAAAGCAGTGTTACTTTAATAATTGTTTCTCAAGACATTAAATTAAGGGAGAAGGAGAGGTCTATGAGATTGAAACATTTGATTTGAATCTGTTCTAATTTATCCTTTAGTGCATTTTTCTAGCTTGTTTCTGTGCTTATTTTGTGTGTGGGCTGTTCTTTTCTAGTGTTCTTATAAAGTGAACAAATATGTTTGGTTACTGGTACTTATACTGAGAACTGTGGTCTCTCTGTCAGAGTTTGTGGCAACCCTTTGTGGGCTTTTATTATACCAGGACATGTTTTTTAATAAAAGTGGCCCTTGCTCTATTCAGTCACACTAATTCCAGGCAATACCTACTCCAATAGATACTAGCACAAGTCAACAATTCTGGAATATATTGAATTACTGTCACAAAGTAGGATCAGTGACTGACAGGTTTTTCTTATATTCACCGACAGTAACTACATCTATTGTGAAATCATGTCCTTCATTGCAAGGGAGGATCCAGTGTTCTATGAGGAACTTTATTTCCTGCTTACTTTTTACCCATATTAGCAACAGACATAAAGACTTTATCTATTTTCTTTCCTTATGTGCATAGGAAAGTTCATATTTCTGCTGTTTTTCTCCTGCTAATTGCTTTATGTGGCTGCAGCATTAAATTGGATGCTTAGAGGTCCACAGGGCACCTGGACCCAGATTTGAGCTGTGGGACCACGAGATTTCCAGTACCATTAAGCAGCTCCTTGCAGAGACTGCTGCACTGAGGTGTTTCTGTTTTAGGTAACTGTTTTGATGGTCCATGCCTGTTTTCCCAGAGTCTTGCCCTGCCTCTTTCCACATGGCAACATTCCTGGGAGAGAATCATGGTTTCTTTCTCCTAACTTATAATCAATGGAATGGAAATTCAAGGGGCAGAAGGAGGTTTTGCCTTTAGAAGGAAATAGAGAAACACCCAATCTGTCAGCATAAAAATATACATACCTGACGTCTAGAGATTTTTTTTTTTCCAAGCAGGATAAAACAGTTTTAAGCAAAACCCAAAAACTTTCTTTTGTTCTAGTTATAGTTATATATCTTCACTTCCACTACTGCTTTCAGACACTCAAGAAGAGGCACAGACCAACTCTAACTCCATATTCAGCAGCGTTCAGCTCCAGTTTCAGCTCTTAGCCAAACCAAATTTATGATAAGTTGGAATAACTGAAATTTCCTTCAAAGCCTTGCTGTGTTTGAAAACTAAATTAAATTCTTAAATCACATATTTTGGTATGAAAATGCCACCAAAAAAAATCCAAAATAATTTTCTATTCCCTTTTTGTATCTATTCACAAAGAAAATGTAAGCCAGTTTTGGGTGCTTTCCTTAGACTAGCTGGCTCTTGCAGTAACAAAGATAAGGATTTTGAAAGCAGCTTTTGGCAAAATGGAAGAAAGATATGGAAAACAGAGAATTCATGGCCCAGGGTTTTTTTTTTCAGCATGAAAGAAACATTAGAGAATAACTTGAATTTTTTTATGTGCTACTTCCCTTTAATAAAGTTGAAAGGATGAACATATTTAGAACAAATTCAGGTGTATTTAGAAGCATGGTATTGACCTTTGGCACACATGTGGAAAAGTGTCAGAGGTCTTTTCCCACTGTCCATAATTCGGGGGAGTATGTGGTTATCTGGGTATTGAACTTTAGGTCTAAGGAGATAAAGTTCCATCAGACTGTGAGTTAATTTCTGCTTTGCCCAAGTTTGTGAATGCAGGCTGAGAGAAAGAAACTGGAATGAAAATTTCCCTACTCTGCAGCTCTGATTTGAGGTGACAGCCGTATTTCCTTCACATGTATTCCCAAAGCACAAGGCACCTCCATGTCTCCCAGCAGTTCATCTCATTGGGGGTCCCCTCCTTAGGTCAGGCTCAGTCTTTTCTCCAGAAGCCTTTTAAAAGTATCATCTGAAACACACACACAAAATCAAGTTGAAATGTAGAGTCCAGTAACACCAGTGCAGCAATGAAACACACAAAATGAGCTTTCTGTTCCAGATTTTGGGTTGAAAGGAAGAATTCCAGTGACCTGTCTCCGAGGTAAAATCCTTTTTCCCTTCTAACCCTTTAAGACCAGGAAAAGGCATCAGTACAATTGAGAAGTGGGACAGTTAGGCAGATTGATGTGCAACTAGCTGATACTGTAAAAATTATTATTACTATTAAAATTAACATTTTGCTGACTCTACATCTTTCCTATGTCAAGCATTAGACATAGGGTACATTTCTTTATTAATACAAGTATTATCAAACTATGAAGCATGGCCTAAAGCTTTGCTTCAGCTGAGGTATGACATCATAGTTCACAGCACTCTCTCCCAAAGGTCAGAAAATGTATCAATTATTGTGATGCATAGGAGATCTGCAGCAGAGGTTCTTCAGAGGGTTAATTGTTACTTTAGGCTGCAGATTTTGCAAACTCTGAAAATGGAAAAAATAAAAATTAAAGCCCTGCTTAATTACTGTGGTATTATTCCATGGCTATGTGTCTATATAGCGGTGAACCTCCCATGTGGGGGGAATCCAAAAGGAGTTCAAATCTCACAGGCAGTAGCAGAACAGGATTTGATACCAAGGATGCAAGAAACTGAAAGAACCAGCCAGAGGACCTGCCATGCCTCTGTGCTTTTCTGGATTGTAACACATGGGGAGGAATATGACAGCAACACAGTGGGGTTTTTGCATATCTGCTTAGAGAATAGCATGGTGCATCCCTGCAGGTCAAGGATTTGAGTTGAAATGGAAAACAACTTTATCTGAGGTGAGCTACTGAATGTTCAGGACTCTCTGAGCTCAATTTAACTTGCATTAACAGATTGACTGCTAAATTGCTAAACTGTGCATGAAGCAGCTACAAATTTAAGACAACTGGAGTTGAATGCACTGGTTCTCTGAAAACAGGGCTATAGGTTGGAATTTAGCTGCAGTGACAGGCCCATCCCTGGAAGTGCTCAAGGCCAGGCTGGGAGGGGCTCTGAGCAACCTGGGGTAGCAGAAGGTGTCCCTGCCCATGGTAGAAGGTTGGAACTGGCTGATCTTTAAGGTCCCTTCCAACACAAACCATTCTATGATTCTACTGATGCCATGATGATTTTTGTCTTTTCTTTTATACCCCTGTTATACCTTTTTAAAACTTCTGTATTCTTGGTGCTTCTTGCCTCCATTCCTGGACTTGTTTGTCAGGCTGGGAGACTGAACATTTCAGAAGCTTCGCAGTGAGGGATCAGTGTGCCCAGAGCCCAAGGGCCTCTCCAGAACACATTTTGTAAACTCAGATAGAACCATCCAGGGGAAGGTTCCTTGGGGAGGGGGGCTCACTGGAGCCTCTCCCTGGGGAATCTTTGATAGATGTGCTAATTAGTAACACCTAGAATATAAGACTAGATCTTGAGGAGGGGGATTGCGGTGGCTATTGCGGGGTACATGGAGGTGCATTTGACCTGGCCGTGGTGCACCTAAGGATCCTTAAAATAAACAGCAAGGTAAAACCCCTTTTCCCCTTCTAACCATGTCCGCCTCTTGATTTTAAGACCAGGAAAAGGCATCACTACGGCTTCTCTATTCAAGAGGATAATGAATTTCAGCCATAGTGGGGCCTTTGCAGTACTATTTTTAATATAATACAGAATTTTGAGCCCACAGATCAGCTTTGTCACTGTATGTTTCCTCTCTTTGTAATTACAAGCATTTAACAAGATGTTTCTTCTTAATATGATAAAACCATAATTCTTAGTGGTTTATTACTATTGCATGAAGTAAACTTTCTGCTGGTTTTCTCCCAGGCTTCCCTATACAAATATGGACAATAAATTGTGGTGGTGCAGAGATTATTCTTCTATTCAGATAAAAGTTAAAAAAGATTTTCTGATAAAATATGTCTCTGTTTGCAAATGCTGAATTTTTGCTATGTTTCCCCCATACATTGGAACTCGTCTCCACTAAAATACTGTTTGCTACAGTTATTCTTTTAGTAAAAGATGTTTTGATTTTAATAAAATATCTCAGTTCAACTTTTATAGAGTGAGGAGTTTCCAACTGTTGTTTTTAAATTACTTCTTATTTCAAAATGGAATTTATGTTAGAGGGGTTTTAAAAATAGAAGAAATCAAAACAAAATATTATAAGTTGTTGACGTAAAACATTTGGTTCACAGTAATTAAAAACATTTTTGAAAACAAACACTTTAGCTTTCCATCCTAATTTGGGACATATCTCCCTCCTTCTGTTTTTTTCTTTTTGTGAAATGCAATGAAACTTTCATTGGAGAGGAAAGAAATCATTTATTACCCCTCTTACCTTGCTGAAATGCCTATGAAAACTAACTTTTCATTGCCACCTGTTCATACCAGATCTACTGACTCTTTTTTTAGATTGCGAAGGACTTGTTGGTCCATTTTTTCATTATACTGGTCCTTATGATCTCAAAGGTTACAGGAGGATAAAATGAACAGATTTGCTACCATCAGTAAGAGTCAGACTAACAGACATTTTGAAAATAAATGGAATATTTTATAGAACTCTATGTTAAAATACTATCTCCATCAATGAGACATTCCAGTCTAAGATGAAAGTTTGAACAGGGAGCAGGTGAAAAACAGAGACATGTGAAGAGAAGCAGTGAGACCAAAATAGGAGCAGAATTCTGGTGTATTGTAGTGGAAGCAGTGATTCTGTGGTTCTCTGGGTAGAACTGGAAGACTGAGAAAAAGAGGGAGCAAAGACAGAGACTTTTGTCAAGGGAAACAGTGGCCAATGTCTTCAAATGAAATAGGATTTCACATGAATGAGTTCTGTGCTGGAGATTCTTTAAGGTGTAGCCACATACGGTGTAAGGAGAACTCACAGAATCACAGGATGGCCTGGGTGGGAAAGGACTTTAAACCACACCTCGTTCTGGCCCCTGCAGGGACACCTTCCACTGTCCCAGGTTGCTCAGAGCCTCATCCAACCTGGCCTTGGACACTGCCAGGGATGGGGCAGCCACAGCTGCTCTGGGCAACCTGTGCCAGGGCCTCCCCACCCTCACAGGGAACAATTCCTTCCTCATATCCAATCTAACCCTGCTCTCTGTCAGTGTGAAGCCATTGCCCCTTGTCCTGTCACTCCAGGCCCGTGTCAAGAGTCTCTCTCCATCTTTCCTGTGGGCTCCCTTTAGGCACTGCAAGGCCACACTGAGGTCACCCCAAAGCCTTCTCTTCTCCAGGCTGAGCAATCCCAGTTCCCGGAGCCTTTCCTCCCAGCAGAGCTGCTGCATCCCTCTGCTCCCCTGGGTGTCCCTGCTCTGGACTGGCTCCAACAGGTCCATGTGGGACTCTAGAAGAGGAATGCTAAGAGAGGAATGATGTAGACAAGATCATCTGTAGATTTTCTGTGAGGCACCAATAGACAGATGCCTGCTTCTCAGTCCAGAGAAGATTTCTGGTGGGAGGCAGCACAAATGAAGTATCTGCCTTGCTGAAGAATAAGGCAAGAATGGGAAAATGTGCACTCCAGAAGTTCTGTGACAAAGGGGCCTTATGATGTCTGGGTTATTTCTAGAGAAGAAGAAATCCACAAAGCTAGAAATTGTGACAGGGCTTTTTTTGTGGTCAATGGGGAAACATCCCACCCACTCCTTGTCCCCAGAGGACATTCTGGATTCAAAAGCTGGCAATCTGTGCAGAATAGCATCTCTGAACAGCTTGTTTTCATGAAGAAAAGCCACCTGGCATCCCTGGGGGTACTGGCAATGGGATAATTCAGGAAAAAGAGAAATGGGTGGATGTGGGTGGTATTTGTGTAGTTTCTCTGAAGAGCATCTCCCTTAGATATGCCAGTTTCCATGTCATGGGATAGTAGTAAAGAAAATGGGAGCTGAAATTCCTTGGTGCGCCATTGAAGGCCCTAAAGTGCAATGTTGGAAATTTGGACTTGGGAATTTGGAGTGTTTGATCTGTCAAGTCTCATTTGAACCTGCCAGTGTTGCATCACTTCCAGATCCTTGTAAACCAGACCTCAGGGTTCAGCTGACCAACCATGCACAGGCCATGCCTGGCAGGACTATCACAGTGTTAGTTTTCACCTCCAAAATACTGAGCAAATAGTCCATTTCTTGAGCAAATAAGCAAACTGGCTTTTTTTGGCTGTTCCTTCTGTTGCTTGATGAAGCTCATCTGTGGAGAAATAAGTATTAGACATAAATCCCAATAGAAAAAACACACATCTTTTCTTAATAACATTGCACATTTAGTAGAATTATTTAAAAGATTCCAGATGCTTAATCTGTTGCTAATATGTTCAATCTTATTTGGACATAAATGAAATTGCTTTGTCTCTGAAGGAATGATTCCATCTTATTACTCCCATAAATAGATAATCATAGTTCTGTTATAATCCTATAGGTTGTTGGGCATTTCTACAGACATGAGAACTGATGCATTTTAGGCAATGGGAGATGAAGGAGCTGATGTCTGGGACATCAGACATTTCCTTTATTCCTGCAGAATAAATATCCATTGCCAGATAACGTTTGGTGAGCTGCTGATTTGGACAGATTGTTGGGCCGATATCAGTAAGCTTGAACCTCTGGGTATTCAGGATTGTATTTAGACCATGGAGCTCTGAGGGATCTGAGCAATCCTTTTGTTATAGTCGTGTTTTGGCTGCAAGACTCTGTAGGGTTAGCACCAATTTTGGCCCTGATACCAAGTGACACAATGCCTTTGGTCACTGATTTAGGATTTTGGCTTACTGGAAGGCACACTTGCTTGTCTGTAAGGTCTGCAGGTCATCTCTTCTTGTTTTTTCCTTTTTTGTCAAGGACAGCAGACCTGTTGACTCAGGATGTCACACTTCCCAGCTGCAGTTCAAGGATAGAGGTCTCTGCTGGCTTTGCTAATTTTGTCATGGGAAGGCAGAATATTCCAATGGGAATGCAATGGTTGGCATCTCCATTGGATTGACTTTCTCTGGACAAGTGAAAAATACCTTTGTGAGTTGTTGGCTCTTTCACTCCTTGACTTTGTGCCAAGGTGTTGGCTGCCATGAAGCCATTGGTCCGGCGCATCCAAATTTCCTGGTTATATTCTGGGGAGTGGATTTCTGTGAGATGGTTATCCTATTTTAAATACCCACTTTCATCAAATAAGGAAATGTTTTCGGTGGCCCCTGGAGTGGTGTAAGATAATTTTATTTGCTCACAGGAGTTCAGGGAGTGGGCACATGGTGAGAGAATAATTTATGTCTGACCACATCTCTGCTCACATCCTACCAGTTAACTGTTGGCTTGAACTACTTAAATTTTTTATTTCTCTTGCTGGTGATTTGAGGAAAATACATGAGATTTATCAGCATTTCATACTTTCCTGAACAGGAGAAAGAAATTGATAGAGTTCGCAGTAATTTAAATGGTTTTCAGGCCATTAAGGTCATAGACATTACAGAAAAAAAGAATACGGGAATTAAGCTTAGAAGGGTAAATCCAATTCCTGCACTGTGCTCCAAAGCAGGACCAGCTATACCTAGTGTCATATTTGCCAAGCATTTCTTTAGGCTGCTCTTAAAAATCTCCAGTAATGAAGATACCATGGCCTTGTTATGGAGCTTTTCCAAGATGTTACCTACATCTGTTTGAAGGATCAAAGGATTTACTGTTCCAAGGGTCCTTTTCATGTCCAGTCTAAATTTCCTGTCAGTATTTTAATACCCTGCTTACTTTTTACCCATACTAGCAACAGACATGAAGACTGTTTATCTATTTTCTTTACATACATTTCTTTCAAAATACTTTTTTTTAACATCTTGATATAACCTGCTTTCCTCTATCACCCAAGTTATAGAGTGAAATGAATGTCACTAAATGAATCCTTCAAAAAATCCATAAGGACTATCAAACTAAACCAAAAAATTATAGAAAAGCAGATTGCCTTGATTTCAAAGTACAAGTAATGGAGAATTCCTCAGCAATTCTTCAGATTCCAAAGATCTTTCTTCTTCCATCCCTTGCCTCTGCAGCTGTACCAGTGACCATGTTCTATCAAGGGTGAAAAGCAAACATGTCTTTTCCTTTTTGAAAGAGGCCATTCATGCAGAATAAACACGAGTGGGAGGTCCCTACAAAAGCTCTGTCTGTCCTGGCACTGCCTTTTCTCCCATTTAGTCATGGCTGATGGGAAGTTCAGAGACTCACTGTCCTACACAACTACACTACAAGGGCCTGGAATAGCAGGACAGGGGGCAATGGCTTCACGCTGACAGAGAGGAGGTTTGGATTGGATATTAGATATTGGATATTAGGATTTAATATTGGATATTGGATAAAATTCTTCCCTGTGAGGGTGCTGAGGCCCTGGCACAGGTTGCCCAGAGCAGCTGTGGCTGCCCCATCCCTGGCAGTGTCCAAGGCCAGGCTGGATGGGGCTCTGAGCACCTGGGACAGTGGAAGGTCTCCCTGCCCATGGCAGGGAGATGGAACTGGATGATATTTAAGGTGTCTTCCAGTCCAGGCCATTCTATGTAATAGAAACTTTTAGATCAGATTTGTGCCAACAGAGGATGCCCAACAAACTCCTACAATTTTCCCTTGGATAGAGTCAACCTTGGAAGTCTTCCAGCAGTTGAGTGCAAAGAACTGTAGCAAATGAGAGGATCCATCTGCATATCTTTGGGAGCTCTGAGGAAATACTGCATTGAGGACTTCACACTGTAAGCTGTTTTCTGGGAAAAACCCCCTTCTTCCCTTAACTTTAGCTGAAATTTGATTGTAAGAGAGGGTTTAAATGCAAGATTCCACATCACTGTTTCCTGTGATGACACCAGAAGTTCTGAAATTCTTTAGCGTGGTATGAGGACGTGGAGGAAGTCTCTGGGGGGAGGTAGAGCATCACAAATCACCCTATTTGACTTATGGCTCCTCCCAGAGATCCTCTCAGTGTATCCTGCTCATATCCAGGCATCTTCGTGACCCTTTTTGTATTCTATTAATAGCCCAGGTAGTGTCAGCTCAGGTCTGCGCTCATCCACTGGAATATATGTGCCCATTTTCTGCTTGGTATCTCCCATGTGTAAACAACTGGGAGAAACATGAGCCCATCCCTTGCTAGAGGTGAATGCAGAGTTTTTGGAATTTCCAATGCATTAGAAGGCCGATACCACTCCCCAGGTCTCTCCATATTGGACACATATTTTAAATTCACGCCCATGCAGGTTGTGCATGCTTTAAAACATTCATCTCTTTGCTACCTCTGAGGATGATCCAAGTATAAATTACCACCTTTTCTATCCTCTCCAGGTTTGATTTTCCCACAGTAACTCACTGCTCTCCAAGAATATTTGATATCACTTTTTACTTTGCTGAGCAGTATTGCTGTTTTAAATTATGCTCCCTGTTGGATCAGCCTTAATTTGTTCTCCTTGAATCTCATTCTATTTCACACTTGTATTTCTGTCTTCTCAACAGCCTGGTATTTAATCTCTACTCCCTTCACTATCTACAACCTTTCCTAATTTAGTATCCTCTGGAAATCCAATTGATACGGCCTGGAGAGCTGTTGCTATGTTAAATGCAGGATAAATAGTGATCTCTGAGGAGATACCACCTCACAGTTTCATGTACATGTTGCCACTACTTCCACCACTTTTTTGGTTTGGGATTACAGACGTTTGTTTCCTTGATAGACCTATTCCAACTTTTTTTTGGTTAATAGTTAGAAAGACACAGAGAAACATTCTGAAGAAAATGAAATGTGAAGCCTACTGTTTCCCATTTTGTCAACTTGCTTTGTAATAAATCCAACTGAGGCTTTTCAAAGTGACTTTTGATAGATCTGCATTTTACTGCCAATTGCCAACACAACAGTTTCTTCGGAAAGAAAAAAATAAGGCAAATGATCTGGGATGTGGGTAGGAAGCAGCCCCCTGCAGAGCTTTGTGTGTTTCCTACACAGTTTTAGCACATAGATACAACTGGAATAAATATTACCTAATTCAGCCCAGTGTAGGAGTAGTTATCATTTCCCTGTTTGGAAATTGGAAAGGATTTGCAATCAGATTTCTATGGACCAGGGGAAGTTCAGGCTGGATATCAGGAAGAATTTCTTCACAAAGAGGGTGATTAGACATTGGAATGGACTGCCCAGAGAGGCAGTGGAGTCATCATCCCTGGAGGTGTTTAAGGAAAGACTGGACTCAGTCCAGTGGCACTCGGTGCTCTGGTTTAGTTGACAAGATGGTGTTTGGTCAAAGCTTGGACTTACTCATCTCAGAGTTCTTTTCCAACCTGACTGCTTCTGTGATTCATGAGGAAGTCACTGCCAATATTATATCATCAGAAATGTATATAAATATATATATATAAAATTTACAAAAATAAATTAAATATGAATTTACATTTTTGAAAAATGGGAACTGATGCAAACACTTATGTTTGTAATTCCCTGAAATCACAGTTCTCAAAAGTCTGAAGATAATGCTCATAGTACCAAAATGTGTGTATTTCATTACTTGTCCAATTCCATCAATAGAATTTGCCTCTTCCAGTGTTTTACTGACACCTCTTAATTACTATTCCATACTCCTCCACTCTTGTTGGGTCTTGGGGGCAGGCTGGGTGTGTGGGAAGGAACAAGGGTGCTCATTATGGATGTTCACTTAAAATAGACTTTCTCCATGATTAGCCATACAAAATACTTTCCCTGGGCATGGGCTCAGAGCAAGAGGCAGTGCCAGTGACAGAGAAAGCAGAGGCAGGACTCTTGTAACTCCAAAATATGTCTTTTTTGGAGCAAAATGGAGAGAGCTGAAGGCCTCTTGCTCTTGTATCCTTTCCCATCCTCGCAGTCTTCCTTTGCTGTTTATCCAGGACGTCTTCCTGCACATCATCTCTCTGTTACTGGCAAAAGTTTGCCTCTGTAGATTGTATTCTGCAACCGTGTTTCAAATTTTGCAGCAAATTCAAATGTTAGAACACAAACTTAATTAATACTTTACAGCTGGTAGTAAATGTTCTGGAGCCAGGGAAAGAATTTTGAATAGCCACATCCCCCTTTTAATCCTTTCTCTGCTTCTCAAGCTTTTCATTACCAGCTTAAAAACGTTGCTAAAATTTACACTGCTGTGCTCTCCTCTGGTGCTGGTGTGATCATTCACAGTTTGTGTAAGCTAAATTTGAAACTGCAACCCATGGAAGCCGATGATGTGTTGCATGTCTTTGTCTCCCACTTTGTGTGGGGATAAGTGGCTTCACATGGCATAAGACAATGGAGAATCATGTTCTCAGCGTGCAATGCCAAAGCCTTAGAGATTTTGCTTCACTAGGAATTCTGTGGTGATTTCACTGCAGCGAGATGTTCAGTCTAGATTCTTCCAGTGAGGACACTGACACAAAACTAGGCCAGACAAGCTTCAAGGGTACATGGAAAGGACATCTTTCCTCAGAGTCTAGCGCTAAATGCATCTCTTCCTGGACTGAAATTATAAGCTCAGCTGAATTTAGTTCAGAGAATTGTAATTTGTGCTTTGCAAATCACAAAATTGCCAACTGCCTTAGTTCCACTGGGCCCAAATTGCTTATGTAAAGTGTATAATGAGATTAAACAACTGATTCTAAAGATAAAATTGAGGAAAACTGTTATCTACCTGAGACAAATAGACTTGTAGTTATAAAAGATAACATAATTTTGGACCTTTTTATATTTTAAGAGGAGATACTTCAAGTAGTTGGCATCTGATTGTATTACCAATGGACTCACAAAGGGCTGTTAGTCCTATGCTTAAAATAATTTACAGAGAGAAATTCTTAAATTAAATCACTTCCAGTGATTTAATTGGTGCTTAATTATGGGAACTACTAAAAGGTAATTCTTTTTGAAAAGTTATGCTTGATAAATTGTTTTAAAATGGGTTGTGTTTATTATTCCATTAACTTCTTCTTCAGATGTTCACAGTTTACTTGAGAAAGTGTGGAACCAGGCTGATTAACACAATAGGGGTGGTCTGGATTTCAGGGTAAAAAGTGGAGGTTGGAAATCCAGTGGACTTCAGGACAATGAAATCAATTTTATTTTTCTAAAGCCACTCTTTGAAACTCACCTTGTTCTCCCTCACAGTTACATGTCCAGCCAGTATCAAAACATATTAAATGTATTTATTCATGCAAAGTAAAGTAGGCACATGTCTGGCTCAGAGTCTGTCTTCCTTGTGCTTGACTATATTTATTTAAGAGCATTTTAAAGCCACATGTGGTATTTTATTACATTCTTTGAGACTTTTCAGGAGATGCACTGAAAACCAAAAGCTGAGGTGGTGATAGGGTGTCCCTTCATGGGTGTGACATTCCAGTACCACCTCCTCTACTGTGGCAGGCCTGGGGACCACTGTCAGTCAGGGACTTTGGAAATCCCACCAGATGTATTTGTACAGCTGGCCCTCTTCCTTCTCAGGATCAGCCTCATTATGATTTATTAATCATCTACAAAGAGCATTGACAAACAATGAATATTTATGACTACAGATGTAACCCTATTGTTTGTACAAATTACAGTGTTTTCCTGGTAATATTCTGAATGTATTCAAGTTGACATAAATAATTCATACTTGTAAAGCCATATGTTAAACTGTCATTGTAAAAGACTAAGTGCTGCCAGTTTTCACTTGAACCATATGTAAATATCAAGCACTTGATATTAAACAGTGATATAAAGTCTAAGCACCTTAATGCCACTTACACAATAAAGACTGCAATATACCACAATGCACTGACTGTCAGCGGCAGAAGAAGCTTTAACTGCAGCAAAGGAACAATTTTTATTCCTGAGTAAACTACAGTGTATTAATTTAACCAAGTCTGGCTTTACAGATTTAAATTACAGTGACAGCAGACCTCCAGCCTTTGTCATTATTACTGTGTGAAGGAAACAGCTTGAAATATTTCCACAAATCTACTTCAAGTAGCTAGCTTTTATCAAGGTACCCATTGCATGTGTGTGACATATATGTGCATACATTTAATATGTGTGTGTGTAAATGTGTATCAAATGCTGTGATTATGTCACAGAATCATGGAATAGCCTGGGTTAGAAGGCATCTTAAAGATCAACCAAGCCCCTGCCATGGGCAGGGACACCTTCCACTATCCCAGGTTGCTCAGAGCCCCATCCAGCCTGCCCTGGAACACTGCCAGGGATGGGGCAGCCATAGCTTCTCTGGGTCTTTTTATTTTCCATTAGGAATTTCAGAATGTAGTGTTAAGACTCATAAGGAGTAGACAGCACTTGGATTCACGGATCCTTCCCTCCATTCTACCAGCACCTCCACTGACAGAGAGGAGGCTGGTGTCCTCTTTTCTACCAGGCTCCATGGCTGGAAGCACAACCCTCACCCACCCCAACATGAGATATTTCTGAGTCTCCTGAGGCACAGACTTGGCTACTCATATGTGCTTTCACGAGCCCTGATATGTGAAGGGCCCGTCAGTTGCCCGTGTCAGGGCTGTAGCCTGGGGGAGATTTACTTCCAACCCCATAACAGGAGATGAAACACAGCTGTGGGCTTGGCTGATCGTTCCCACTCTGAGGGAGAGGTCTCAGCCTGCTTAAAAGCCAAGAGGTGGCCTGATCACAGTTCATAAGAACCCACAGCCAAACCTCAAAAGTCTGCCGGTTGATGCTCTTAAGTGACAAATTTGCAGCTAAATGCCAAGGCTGGAGGATGCAGATAGGCAAATTCAGCTTGGAAATAAGCCATACATTTTCAACGGCTAAGGTAATTAGCAATTGGAATGACCTAATAAGGCTTGTAACTGACTGTTCACCACAGAAATGCTCAAGCTGTGATTAGAGGTTTTTCTAAAAAAAAAAATTAGTTAAATCACATTTATTATCCTTATAGCAAAAATCATCTCAAGGAAGTTGTATGGTTAGAAAAGAGTGGTTAAAAATAACATTGCTTAGCCTTCAAATCCATTAATTTCCATAATTCCAGTACTAAGCCTTGCACACACTTCTCCCAGCTCTCTATTCTGCACTGCTTCCACAATTTAGATTTAGAGTGTGTCCACTAAGCTCCACTGAAAGCTAATGGTGTGTCTGTGCTATTCTGCATGTTTCAAAGACAGCAAAAATTTTTAATTAAAGGTTTTGCAGTCCTTCATCTGTCTCCAAATGAGACTTGGCAGTTTGTTTTCCATGTGCAGTCTTGAGACAGAATATTGCTCACAAAACACAACCACGTTTACTGTTGTGAAAAACGAGGTTCACTCTCCTGTTAGGATTGAAAAGTTTAATAAAGGACAATAAGGGACAGAGATAATAAAGCAAAAGTCATAGCGCTGGGTGCTTTGGCACTCTGCCAAGAGCACACCTGCTGTCCTGGGGACTCCCTTTACATACACATCGACTTATTTCATATTCATAAACAATTATACATATCTAACACCCTTTCCAGGAACAGTTCTCCTCTTCCCAAAATCAGCGATCGCTGTGGAGATAGGTCTCTTGCTGATGAATATTATCTTTTTTGCTGGTCCCAGCAAATAGTTCATAAGCATAGCTATTTCTAAGTTTCTAGTTGAATAAGAAAGTATTAAAAACTCCATCTTCACAACCAAACTATCTTAAGTAGCATCTATTTTTGAAATAAAAGCAAATATATATATATATAACATTTATTTGTGACAAAGCCACCACTTTTAACATTACTTAACATTTGCAGAAAGCCAATATTCCAGCCTCTATTTATCACACTGTTAAAATGCCATTGCTGCTCGAGTGAGAAGAAAAGAAAATGAAGTTCTCTCTTTTAATAAACCAAAAGCTCTTTCTTTCAACTTCTACAAGGTAGAACTTGTAAATTCAGACAGGGATAAGTACAGACATTGAAGATACCCAGCACAGCAGTGGTTTTCTGTTTCCTCACAGAAGTCTGAGGGATAATACAAGCCCTCAAGAAATCAGTCTCAAATACAGGCTGAAAGAATCCCGTGAACTTAGCCAAGGTTTCTTAATTGTAATGACCACTGTGGCCACTGCAGGATCCCAGAAATGGTGCTGGTCCTTGATTGTACCTCTTTTTGTGTCATCACCCTGGAACTGATTGTTTTCCAAAACTGCCCATTCTGCAGGCTTTTTCTGGCACATAATTTCCAAATAGCTCTGAAGGATGCTTTTCTCCTTGTCTTAAACTCATTTCAAGGCCAAAGCAAAATTATAGGGACCCCTTATTTCAGAAGCAGCTCACTTCATGCCTTGTCTTGAGCCTGCAGTGCACAGGCAATGTTTTGGATATCACACAAATACAGAAGAGCTGTATTTGATACCACTATATGTATTTCTACATGCTCACTTGGACAGTGCAGTTTTTACACAAATTAAAGCTTTTGTATTGGAGTAGAAATTAAAGTAGAAATCTGCTAAGAAATGTGCAGTTATAAAAATGGCATTACTTATTTGAAGCTTCCTGGGCATACTTAGGGATGAATTTCTGGATTTTGTGATTGGAAATATAATACTGAAGCTTTTTTTTTTTAATTATTATTATTATTATTATTATTATTATTATTATTATTATTATTATTATTATTATTATTATTATTATTATTATTATTATTATTATTATTATTATTATTTGTTGCTAGCAGTGTAAGATCTTAGAGAGGGGTCCTGGATTTTGTTCTTCTCTGAACATCTTTTACTAAATTCCAGTCAATTATTACAACTCCCTGCAAGTCCAGTGAAATCATTGGAATTGCCCAGGTGCAACCGCAGTGAAGAGCCTGAATTTCAGCACTGGAACTACAAAGCAGGATAGAAAAGACAGAAAATCTCTTGCTGTGCTCCCCAAGTGCAGGTTGGGCTGGCATTGCTGATGGTTAGAAACACCTGCTTGGAGGTGGTGCTGTCTTGAGGGAAAATATCAATAAATAACTGAAATACCTGTGATCTGAGCAAAGTGGCTGTGGTTTAATTAACAGCGAAGTGTAGAACTGTTTTCAAAAGCTTCCTGGTGCTTTCCAAGTGCAGGGTACTTCCAGGTTTCCACAGCTCAGAGGCCCACCCACCTGAGGCTGCAGAGCTGGGTCATTGCCATTTACATAACTCATATGGAAATAAACCATCCAGAAAAATACAAAAGGACTTTAATTTTATTTTTCTTTCTCTTTTGATTTTTTTTTAAATTTCATTTTTAATTTTTTAATAGGAAAAGAATTGTATCTCTTCAAGGAACACATTCAACACACCATTAAACATTAAAACAGGAACCCATCACTGCACGCAGACCAAAAATCTGCTTTTTCCTCTACTAGCATTGCAAATCCATCATTGCATTGAAAGAAAATGAAAGTAAGATTTTTAAAGCAAATCTTTTCAGCTTGCCTTTGGCACAAAACCAAACCATTTCTATTGTGAGGTTTTCTGTCTGCATATAAATATTCCCCTGCAACACAGTTCATCTTGGGGAATGCTCCCCAGTGTAACAGATCTGTCACTGAGATTGTTGTTCAGATGATCCATTTCATCTTGTTACGTCAATAAATGCTTACACTTTTTGGGCTGCTCCAGATAGAGGATTGTTCAGCTCCTGGCTCTGCACAATCCCACCCTGTGCATCCCTGAGAGCGTTGTCCAAACTCCCCTGGAGCTCTGGCAGCCTTGGGGCCGTGCCCATTCCCTGGGGAGCCTGGTCAGTGCCCACCACACTCTGGGGGAAGAACCTTTCCCTGATATCCACCCTAAACCTTCCCTGACTCAGTTTCATCCTGTTTCCTCGAGTTCTGTCTCTGATGACAACAACAGAAGGTAGCTTCCCACTGCCTGGGTGGACTGGGAGCTCTGGGATGGACGAGGATGAACTGGGGAAAACAGAGATGGACTGGGAGCTCTGGGAGGAGCTAGGAGAAGCTGAGACTTCTGGGATTGACTGGGAGCTCTGGGATGTTGAGTTAAATGTTAAAATTTGGTTTTGACCAGGTATGCTGAGTAACTCAGTTACAGCACCCAGCATTTCCTTTCTTCTGATGTTGGTTCAGCAACTCCTTGTGCTGTACAGATCTGCCTTTGGCTGAGTGCTGCAGACCATGGCAAACACATGGAAAAGTAACGTTCAAGGAAGCACATGCATGGAAGAGCAAGCTGAGGAGATGGCCTGCTGACCATCCTGGTGTAACCCCAGCCAGCAGCCACTCACTCACTCCCCCAACAGCAGGAGCAGGGGGAGAATGGGAAGGGTAAAAGGGCAGAAATCCCTGGCTGGGATAAAGGCAGCTCTATAAAAAAGCAAAAGAAGGCATTAATCCCCAGGAGAGCAGGGCCCTATCGCACACAACAGTTACTCTGGAAGGCAAATGACATCACTCCAAACATCTCCCCCTTCCTGTTGTCCCCACCCTGCCCCCCACTTAAAACAGTGATCAGGATGCCATACAGTCTGGAATGTCTCTTTGGTCATTTGGGGGTCACCTGTCCAGGCTGTGTCTCCTCCTAAATTCCTTCAGCAGTGTGGCAGCAAAAAAGCACAAAAGGCTTTGGGTGTGTGCAAGCTCTGCTCAGCAATGACAAACACAGCTCTGTATTATCAGCCCTGTGCTCAGCACAAATACAAAGCACAGCCCCACACCAGCCACAGCCCCATCCAGCCTCTAATGAAACTGTAAAATGTGGTGTCCTTCAGGCTTTCTGAGTGTTTAATCCCTCAGAACTTCTTTATCCTGTAGAATTGCTGAGTGATAGCAGCCAAAATGCAATGAGATGCATCTGTGCATTAACGGGAATGCTTTTTCAAGTGGCCTTCCAGCTACACGCTGGACTTTGCGTATGAACTGTAAAGAGTATTTATGATTTATGTGCTGCGCACACTGGGCCAAATTATTGGTGCTTCTGGTTGGGTTTGCTGTGCCCCAGTGCTGCCAGGACTGTCCCGAAGGAGGCGAGGTCACAGGAGGGGCTGCTGAGTGCAGCTCCTTCCCACAGGGTCTGAGGCACCACCACCATGGCTGTGGATGTGCAGACAGGATTGTGTCCCAGGTCTAATTCCACATCCCGGGTAAAAAGTCCACGGCTGCGTTTCTGCGCTCACATACTGCATTCCAGTTCTGCTTTGGGAGAGCTCCTTACAAAGGCACAATGCTCCCAGATTTTTATGTTTGTCTGAGGGCAGTTGTGCCTTAGAAATGGTTTCTTGAAAACCTTTGACCTGAGTTCTAATCTGATTTAAATTCGTCTAAATTCAGAATAACTCTGGGCTAACTCCAGTGCAAGGGTAGTACTGATCCACGGGGCAGCAATGGTGCTTCACAGAAATGCAAACAGCAGCTGGCTTTGTGTCCTTAGTTAATTTGATTATATAGTTTTAGTTTAACTTAAACAAACCAGTGACCTTATTATTATTTTAAGAAACCTATTTTGAGAGGAGGGAATCATATTTCTCACATAAATCCATCTTCAAATGTCTTTAGATGTACATGTGGCTGGGGCTGGAGCTGAGTTTGTGTGGGGAGGGGAAAAGTACTGGATTTCACTGATCACAGTTGCTTTAAATTATGCAGGGAAGAGGGAGATGCTGTTTATGCATGAAAAAAACAAGGTTGGCAGCAGAGATCACATGGGTCTTGCTTTTGTAGTTTCCCTCTGCTATAAAACAAATACCAGGAGAAGGATTGGGGGGTGTCTTGCAGGAATTATCTGAGGGGTCCCATTTGGTGCTTGTGACCATTAGACAAAAAATCTGGGTTCAATGGTAGTCAGCATTCTTGTCATGATTTCTGTCTCAAGCACTGCAAAACTTCTGTAGTTTTACAAGAAGCAATTCAGAGCAAATGCTTGAATCTTGCTTTGCCTAAATATAAATTAAGGTCAATCTCAGGGATTTCTCCTGATATGAACTTCAATAAGAGTTGAATACGTGTTTTCAAATACTAAAACCATAGTTGCATAGGATATCTTCTGATTTTTGCAGACATTTTGGAGATGTCTTATTTACTCTTACCCTCTTTTATCCCAAATTAAAATCTACTTTAAAATATCAGTGTTCTAAATAGCATAATATGCCACAGCGGGGGAATTGAGAATAGTTCTCAACAACAAATCACTAATTCTAGTATTTCCTGCTGTACAATTCTGTCATGTCTGTTCTTTTGTTTCTGTGTTTTACCTACAGGATGAAAAGGAGAAGCTGACGTGGAGTGACCGCATGCCTGGATATGCAGCAAACTTTGGCCTGATTTTATTCATGGTAACATAAGCTGTGTTTCTGCTCATTTATTAGGGGTGAGACACTGTGCCATGGGCACCTAGAGGGAACCCTTGAACTGATGTTCTCAAATATGTTAAAAATCTGGAGGTAAGGCCAGTTTGGGAGAAATACTCAAACTGAGGGAGGTTCGTGGAGCTCAATGCCTGCCTCCAGCTTTATTCTCTTTTTCCAAAGGCTGCTTATGGAAGGGCTGACTTGCTGTAATGCCAGCAGCTCCTTAAACAAATTCTGCTTCTCCCCTAGGGTTTCTGCTCCATCCCTGTTATCCAATGAAGGGATAACACTGATATTTAGTGGTAAGCACAATATTGCATATGTTGGTCACAGTGATGTTTGGAAAGGTTGAGCCTCAGAACAGGAGATATCCTGGTGAAATAACTCAGTTGCTGAGAAATATTTATCCAAGACACATTCAGGGATGGACTGTATTTTAGTTGAGGAAGATCATGGTGCGCAGACCTCCCTTGGGAACAAGAATCAGGTGTGCAGGTCAGCCTGTAAAGTGGGGACACCCCTGTCCAAGTCAAATTCCCAGCGAATCATAAACACATCATAAATCTGCTGGACTCTGTAAACAGCAATAGGAAAACCTGGCTAAATGACATTGCACAAACCCTAAATGACATTCTAAAGGATCCCACTATCCCTCTGGTTACAGCAGTTACTGACTGAAGGCTTGTATTCCTATCTACAGCCACTATAAAATGGCAATGAAATGGGCCTATCTACACCATTGCAGCACCTAACACGGGAAACTCACTTGGGCCCTAAATTACATTAAGATACCTAAGTGTATTGCTAATTTACTCAAATTTGCATATACTGCACCAGCTGTCCTGTAAAGATTTCATTTTTTTTGCTGGCAATTGAATGCTTACATTGAAGTTAATGTCTACACCCTTATAGGTATGTTTATATATTTATGAAGATGTATGCATTACATATTAAATTTTCTGTACTTATTAAGTGTGTCACATATGGATGTACTTTCAGCATTTTGAGTGAGTTTACCATCCTGAGGCCATACCAAGTATTTGCTTTTTGGACAGAACCTCTAAGTGTCATCAGTCATAACTTCACTTAGAGCAGAGCGCACTGAGTCTGACTAAGCACACAGCCCTGATTTAGCTGTTACAAGTCATTCCTTTGCAGACAAGGTGCTTACACGTGCTCTTGACTTTCACCACATGTTTAAATCTCCCCTAAGCATGAGCTTAAAGTGCTTTCCTGACTCATAGCCTAGGTATTACCCTCCCTGCTTACTGTAACATCTCAGATTTATAAAGGGTTGTTACGTACAGTTTGTGAGATGTAAAATATAGAGTTCCAATTCTTCAACTTCTGTTCATGACTAGTGGAACTAGGCTGACTTTCGCCATTTGGCAAAGTGGCCACAATGATTTTGGTTTTTTTTTTTTTTTGGCAATATTTTGAGCATTATTCATACGTAAGTACATACAGGAGACAACTGGCAAACCATGCATGAAATTCCAGCCAGCTCTTGATGAGGGAGAGAACGCTCTGCTATCCTACATGGCTATTGCAATCTGCTCTTTACTGTATGGGATGTTTCCCTTTTTCCTGCTAGATTAGTTAAACAGGAGTTGGAAACATCAGACTGAAGTCTTGTTGTCAGTCTGTGAAATAGAATTGTACTGAGAAAACTTTGTTGGTCTGGTTAACGTCTCTTATTCACACAGATTAGTTATTTTAACTATAAGGACTAAGTACAAAATAAGTAATGAAATCCTGAATTTATATGTGCGTGTGCAGGGATACATGACTCAGATACAGCCCTGCACATAAGTGAATAGTGATTTTTACTGCTGCAGAAGCGATTGTTGAATTTTCAATGCTGCCTTTTCCAGGTCAAAAGGGTCTGGTAGCCCAAATCTGTAGGTGTTTTCCATGAAGATTTACCTTGCTATAGAATGGTGCTGTTTTGTTTGGTCCCTCCTTCCCCCAGCTTTACATCCCATACTTTCCCTGATGAATCTTGAAGCTGGTGATGGTTTTCTTAGCGTAAAATCTTTCCTATTTTTTCCCCTTAATTTCTGTACTTCCTTTGTATACTTCACTTTTGTGAATCCTCTTTCAAGAATTGTGTTGTGATCTTTTCCTTTCTTTCTGGCTTTGCCTCTGTCTGTATGAAGCTAGGCATGCTGGGTTTTTTGTTCAAAATGCATGTTGAAGAAAACATTTGCTTTCCTTCTCTTGCCCAGTCTTACATCACCAAATAATTCCAAGGATTAATTCACACATTTATGGATGCTTTAAAATCTGGTCACAGTCCTTTTTTTTTGTACACAAAGCCTCACTGGACTGCAGAGGGGGCAGAAGATCCAAGCTTGATTTAAGCTATGCATTTTTGAGGGATTTTAGGACAGGAGTTGACAAGTCTTATTTCTGCAGAGTAAGATCAATGATAGCAGGACATCTGGGCTCAGCTGGGCATCTACAAGTTTTGCTTGAGTGTGATTAACAACAATGTGTCCCAGTTTATAAAGTCCACGTTTAGAAGGCACATGTGTGGCAGAGATTTCTGAGTTGGTGATGAAAAGGCTGGTAGTGTTGGAAGAGAGCTGGGTGGCATGGAGCAATGCATCACTGGGGCTTTTATTTGCTTGGCTCAGTCAGAGGATGGAAGAAAATCCATTTGAGTCATGGCAGAAGAGTTTAGCCCCTTCACCCTCATTCTCACTCACATGGTGTAATGCTTGACTCCAGAATAGCCGTACTGGGGAGCCAGAGAACTACTTGGACATTAAATTGTTATCCTACTTGGATGGAGGTAGCAGCCTAGCCCACGGGGTTTTATAGCTTCCTTCTCAGATCTAGTTTGCTTTCCTGTTTGTCTTCATTCATACCAGGCTCAGTAGGTGACCTTTTCTGCAGCCAATTTTCACATCTGTTTCTAAGCAGCTCAGTCCTGGATGGGCTAGTTCAGATATTCAGGGAAGAAGCTGCCATAACAGGAGGAGGGAAGAATGGCCAGAGGGAATGTTGGCAATGACAACAAACCCCAGAGTGGGCACCTGAACAAACGGTGGCCGCCTGATCTGGAATTTGGGCAGAAGGGGTATTTTGAGGAATGCTGTGAAGATCCAGGAACCATTCCCCCTCAGTGACTGTCTGGGGTGTGAGAACTATGCTCGCAGTCACTGTGCAGTCCTGCAGGCTCTCCTCAATTTTCTCTTCTTGCTGGATGCACAGATAATGAAGACTCCTAAAGGAGTGTTTTTCCATCTGTGTCTAAGCAGATGTTTAAAAACAGCTGAGCAACTGAGAGTTTCTAAAGCCCTGGTGCTTTTGCAAAGCAAATATTTTTGTTCTTTAAACAAATAAAACTTTTTTTTCAGTAACTTTTTATACCTTGCTATGGCACTGCATGGATTGAAAAGGCTTCTACTTTCTCATCCTCCAGTAATATTCCTCATGGCAAGGGATCTCTAAAATCCTTTGGTCAGGTTTAAGAATTTGCTATTGAACTTTCATGATCTGAAATTTCCTCTTTCTCTATTTAGTGAGGGCTGTCCTCGACTCTTCTTTCTGTGCTGTTTCTGTACATTCCTAAGTGGGAACCTGTGATGGAGAGAGGTGTCTGTGGAGGCCCAGGGATCTCATCATCTCCAGAATGAGGCATCCGGGTTTACTTTGCTGGTTTTCCTTGTCCACCACCTTAGTGAAAAAATTGCTAAGAAATCTGCAGGGAAAAGAAACAGGAAAAGAGTATTAGGAAGGTGATTACGAAGAAGGAATCTGTGACTCAGATTACAAAAAATAAAAGAGATTAAGGTAACTGTAGAGGTGGAAGGTGAAGTAAATTAATACCAGGTGGTGCTGTTTTGTTTTCTTCCATTATTGGGGATTTTACTCTCTGCCATAGTGATTGTAAAGGGGAAGTGAGAAAAAAGTTATGGTCCTTGTGTTCCTGCAGCCCTTCTGTCACAGCAAGGTAGTTCAGCATGAACGTGATCTTTTTGTCTGTGTGTTTGGCAGGTAAATCAAAAGAAAAATAGATATAAAAACCTAGAAATATTTCCTTGACACAAGGAAAACTACAAAACCAAAGGAAATAATGTTGTATGCCATTTGAAAAGATTTCATTTAAACTGTTTCAGGTTCAGGCTTTTATCATTCACCCATTTCATTTAAAATTAATGAAACAGTTCTTTAAAAAGTAAAAATTATATGTTTTACTAGGTCTAACATGTTATTACTATTTGCTGACAAAACATATTTGACAATTTAATCTGAAATCTCCAGGAGTTTCTACAAATAATTAATTTTTAGTATGTTTACTAGGTCTTCATAAAAGCAAAATTTGCCCAGTTTTTACCTTCAACCTTTAATAATTCAACTCTGATTCTTGTTGTGGTTCTTTTGCAATAGTTTCTTTTCATGCAACAACCTTCTTCTGCACACAGGAATTCAATAAACTATCGCTGGATCATTAAAATGAACTGTTAAATTTCCTTAAACCCATGTTGTGAATCTGGGCCCCTAGGCCCATTGAAATAATTGCAATAGTCTAATCTTTCACATTGAGGTCGTCTCTTTCATCTGAGGATCTCAAGATGTTTTACCTAAAATAATGAATGTACACTGGAATTCTTGCCAAGGGCAAAAATGAAAGGAGAAAATGTACCTTGTCTGCCTTTTGTGCTGTGATGATGAAAATTTGCTATTTTTTATTGTTTTATTACCTTTTTTTTCACTGTGGATTGGTTTAGATTTTTTTTCCCTGAAACTAGAATACCACAACCCTGTGAAATTCAAATTCTTCTTGTGGGAACTTGACCTTAAGTAGCAGGGCTGACTTTCCTCATCTCATGAGTCAAAGCCAGCCCATGAAGGATGCCAGGGATATCCAGTGATTTCTGGGACACAAATGAAAAGTGAAGCCCGAATAACCCTGCTCAGATCAGCCTTTAAGGGATAATAACAGGGGAAACTTCTTATTTTTTTAGTTTGCAAGTTTGCTGTGTGCAGGTGAAGCTGTTTGAGCCAGTAAAGCCCATTTACCTGACTGCACATAAACATAGACCCTTCTGGTTCAATATCTGAACCAGACAGAAGAACTTGTTGATTCCTGCTTTTGTACCCAAACTGCCCAAATTTCACTGCATGCATGAAGTGTGTAGCTTTAATCAGATCAGACATGCCCATCTTCAGGAATTCATGGAATCAGTATAGAAGAATCACAGATTGGTTTGTGTTGAAAGGGACTTTAAAGATTACCTAATTCTAGTTCCCTGCTGTGGACAGGGATGCCACTCACCAGATCAGGGCACTCAGGACCCCATCCAGCCTGGCCTTGGACACTGCCAGGGATGGGGCAGCCACAGCTGCTCTGGGCAACCTGTGTCAGGGCGCCAGCACCCTCACAGGGAACAATTTCTTCCTCATATCTAACCAAAAATCTCTTTTTTTTGGTTAAAAACCATCCTCCCTTGTCCTACCACTACCTGCCCACATAAAAAGTCACTTTCCCTCTTTCTTATAAGCCTCCTTTAGATACTGAAAATGGTATAAGATCCCTCTGGAGCCTTCTCTTCTCCAGGCTGAACAATCCCAACTCGCTCAGCCTGTCTTCAGAGGAGAGGTGCTCCAGCCCTCTGAGCATCTTGTGCCAGTTGAATTATTGTGCCAGTTTGGAGTCGTGAATCCATTTTCTTATTTCTTATTTGAAAGAAATAAGAAAATGTCCCTGTTTGTTGGAGAGCTTTGTATTCTTGCCTTTTCATTCTATTACCTGCATATTATCACCTTATGCTCTAAGAAATAACCCTACGATGTCAATGTGTGGAGCACACCCAGCCTCCCAGCCAAAGCTCCTGTTTCCAGGCTGAACTAACCCATGTGTTTTTTTTTTTTTTTTTTTTTTTTTGCAGATTATGCTGACATTTTCAGCAGTGTTTGGTGTCATTGTGTACCGAATCACCACAGCAGCAGCCTTGTCCTTCAGCACGAATGAGACAACCAGGTCCAACGTTCGCGTGACCGTGACCGCCACCGCCGTCATCCTTAACCTCGTGGTGGTCCTCATCCTCGATGAAATCTACGGGGCTGTGGCCAAATGGCTGACAGAAATTGGTAAAACTATCTTGCCATGTTCCTCATTAACCCACGTATTTGACACCAGGGTTTGCAAGGAGGGTGCAGGATGAGTGTTTCCTCCTGGATGGGGCCAGTGAAAACATTCAGGCCTGTGAATGTTCCTCTCTACAGCGAAGAGCTGCAGAAAGTCAGTGGCTTGTTTCAAAAACATTGATGGCTCTGACAAAATTACACTGATGTTTTTTCCCTGATGAAAATTTTAACCATTTCCTTACTTCTCAAATGATTTTTTTTTTCCATTTTAGGGGCATGTCTGTGCTGGTCTTTTTAATAATGGTTTCTATTGCAGTTAGTAGTCAGACTTTCAAAACTTATTTTAGACATCAAAATATTGTTGCAAGCCTGTCTGTTTATTTCTTTGAAAGGCAAGTAATTCCTTTGACTACTACAGAGGTTTAGGCCTAAGATATTGTTTTGCTATACACATTAAGCTAAAGATGTTTACTAATAGGGGTTTAGTCTGGGGCTTTGTTTTGTTATATGTATTAGACCAAAGATGTTGGCTGATAGTGCCTTTACATGAGATTACTCTTAAGACTTCTGTTTCTTCTCAATTCCTCAGAGCACTTGTAAATTCACAAATGAAGATTTCTCTTTTGGTCCTATTTTTGGAAGAACATTACAAGCTATAGTTTTGTAGTTGTTATAATAGAGGTCCAATCCCAAATTTTGGAAGTATGAACCTGTTGGTTTAGATTAAATTCCTAAAGTATTTGAAAGAAATGAAGATAAACCAATTCATTTTCACAAATTTCCACTTTATTGGGGTAATTTGTTTCTTGCTGTTTTGCACCAGGCTGTGGGCAGCTTGTAACAGAGTTAACACAAATGGACTGTTCTAGTGGCATAAATGAGCTTAGGTTCACTGTCCAGGCCGAAATTGTACCCAGAATTTCAGCTTTCACATAAGTGACAGGCTGCTAACTGTGTGTGACCTGATCAATTCTGTCCCCTGCACCTGCCCAGGTAAGAAAGGACACAAATGTTAAGGGATGACAGAGGTCTGCGGAAAGAGTAGGAAAAGGTGAAGTTGAGACTTCTCCAGCAGTTTCTAGGCAGAAGCTGGGAAGTGCAAGGTACTACCATGGCCTCTCTTTGGGAAGCACAGAAGGAAAATCTCTCCCTTTTGAAATGTGGGCCAGTCGGAACAGTGGAATAAACAACAATTTCTTACTTGCTGATTATTGTCCCCCTGTCACTTTGCACTTAATTCTAATCCTATCTTTATTAGGGCAGCATTCCTAATCGACTGTCCGATGTTTTGTTTAAGAAGGATCCAGGCAGAATAATCTCCAGTGCTACAAATTACATAGTTAGAAAGTTCACTCAGGCAGCTTTCTCCAGCATTAAGCTCACATGCCAAAGTAATCAAAATGTTTTAAAAAATTACAATTCACGGATGCTGATAAATGCTGCTTGACTTGTGAACTTTCATTTTGCTGAGAGGAGCAAAACATACTCAATTCTCTTTTCACACTGCACTTAATCCACAAGCTGAAGAACACACTTGTTGGGCTCAAGGAGTAGCTCTTGACAGCATAAATTCCTATTCCAATCTCAAGTACACTTGAATCTCTGTGCAGGTGAAAAATTACATATGTAAGCACAAGAATAGCACTGATAGCAACTGTGAAAATCATAGGATCACAGTCATTGTAATGCCTCAATACCTCCTCAATCAGTGCCTGGAGGAAAAGAGCAGGAGTTTTGTTGTTATCAATGCAGAGAGCTCATAGAGGATGGAGCAGGGCTCCTGTGGGCCCAGCAGAGTGGGGCACTGGTGCCCCTTTATCACAGCCAAAGTGCAGATGGTATCCTGCTGTTCCCAGGAAGAACAGATCACCTTCAGTAATCAGGTGGTGCCAGACAAGACTTACAGCTCACTTGTAACTCAGAATCACAGAATGGTTTGGGTTGGAAGGGACCTTAAATCTCGCCTCATTCCACCTGATGCCTTTTCCTGGTCTTAAAATCAAGAGTCAAACATGGTTAGAAGGGAAAAAGGGATTTTACTTTGCGATTTATTTTAAGGATCCTTAGGTGCACCACGGCCAGGTCGAATGCACCTCCATGCACACCCCAATGCACCCCCACCAAAGATCTGGGATCACATTAGAGCTGTTACTAATTAGCACATCTATCAAAGATTCCCCAGGGAGAGGCTCCAGTGAGCCCCCTCCCCAAGGAACCTTCCCCTGGATGGTTCTATCTGAGTTTACAGAATGTGTTCTGGAGAGGCCCTTGGGCTCTGGGCACACTGATCCCTCACTGCGAAGCTTCTGAAATGTTCAGTCTCCCAGCCTGACAAACAAGTCCAGGAATGTGGGCAAGAAGCACCAAGAATACAGAAATTGTAAAAAGGTGTAACAGGGGTATAAAGAAAAGACAAAAATCATCATGGCATCACAACCAAGACCCTTCCACTATCCCAGGGTGCTCAGAGCCCCATCCAGCCTGGCCTTGGACACTGCCAGGGATGGGGCAGCCACAGCTGCTCTGGGCAACCTGTGCCAGGGCCTCCCCACCCTCACAGGGAACAATTCTCTGAGGCCAAGGAAGAACCAGTGAAACAGACACAAAATCAAAACTACTCATGTTTGTCCCTTACAAAGGCAGCAGCTCCTTCAGTGACCTAAGGCGCACCCTCAGCCCAGCTCATTCTCCACCTGCAAAGTTGCCCCACTTTGGCATAACGAGCCACCACTGAGTGTTTCATTTTCTGGGGGTGAGGGAGTTTTCTCTGTTGCTAATGCACCTATTCTGGCTGAACTCATTTCTCACGCAGCACACCCAATGAGCTGGAGAACAAATTCTAAGCATGCCTGTACAGCTGTGGTATAGGATGTCTGAGGGAGCCTCTGGGACCATATATGGTGTGCAAATGTTCATCCAGAGGCTGAGCTCATCCATGGGGGGGTTCTCTGTAAGGCAGGGTTTAGGATTTTTCTCCCTCAAATCAAAAGCAGCACTGCAGTTATTTGATATTCCTGCTGCCCTGAGCTGTTGTTCTGTGGATCTATTCAATGTATGGGATCACCTACAAATTAGTTGAAGGTTTAATTAAGCTTTTTTATACATATAGGTGGGTTATACCTTCAGGCTCATCAGGTTGTGCACTGATCTTTTATGAAAATGTGGTTGAAAGTATGACAAAGAAAGCCGGGCAGTGAGGGTTCATTAGGCTTTGCTATTCCTTTAGTTATAAAATAATCATGCTGCTTTCTTAAGGAAAAAAAAAAAGCCCAAAACAACAGCAAAGCAAACAGAAGACCCAAACTGTGCCCAAAACAAAACTGTACAAGTACAGCAGTATTTTTAATGAAGTGCTTAAACCCAGAGCTCTGGATCTCCTTATTATTCCCCAATTTTTTTTTTTTTTTTTTTTTTTGGTGCTACAGAAGTTCAGCCAAGAATGATAAATTTAATCATAAAATTACCTTCTATCACATTAGATACAGCTCAGGATGAGCAGAAAAGCACAAGGGTTTCACCCATATAAAATCTTTAAAAGACCATCCTACTGTCAGTTTAAAAAACCTCTGTCTTATACCTGTGTTTTCTGCTGCTAGAAAATTTCCACAGAAATTGAAAATAAATCTGGGAACAGAGTAATGAATACTGAAAATATTTAAACCAAGAAATGTTGAAATACAGGACATATATAGTGAAGTGATAGCAAAAACGTGCCTTTATTTTGCACTTAATTCACTCAATACCTCATTCAAAAATGTATTTAGTCTTGTGTTTAGCATCAAACATCTCAACAATCTCACCACAGAAAAGAGGGCTTGAGGACTACAAGTTAAGGATGCTTTTAAGGTGTTTTGTCTGGTTGAAATTCTTTGTACTTTGCTTTCAATATTACTGAATTGAGAATATCAATGATTTGTTATTTTAGTTGTGTAACTGTGTAACTGATACACTGTTGCTGTTAATATCCATATATACAGCATTGTAATTTATACTGCTTTTGCTCTCTGGAATTGAACATCTCTGGAAATCAGAACCTAGTGGGCTTTTGTACAAATTAAACGTATGAAAGAAAAATCAGTATAAGCCCAAAGTTTGAAGTTTGGTTTGGGCCTTTTTGTATGGGTTTGAGGATTCAGGGATTTTTATATATTTACTGATTCAGTTCTCTGGTTTGCTTTTTTTTACCCCCAGAAATACCAAAGACAGAGAAAACTTTTGAGGAAAGACTGGTTTTGAAGGCATTCCTACTGAAGTTTGTGAATTCTTATGCATCGATTTTTTACGTTGCCTTTTTTAAAGGAAGGTAGGATAAATAACTTTTACATATAGGTAGTTCTGTATATATAAATTTTTATATATGTGTCTGTATTAGTGTATCTGTGTTATAAAATGGGCACAAAGGCCTGGGAGTGGTCATCTTTTCCAGCTCTGAAAAAATGTTTTTGACAGGGTTATTTAAAGTTAATAATTCTTTTTAGTTTTAAAAAGGGGTGTTGTTTTCATAGTGAATGGTGGTGCTCACAATTTAGCAAATTTTCCTTGAAGCATCATTCAAGAAAGAAAGGTTTTCCTGTTTCATTTAAAATTACAGAACTCTTTTCTGTATTACTTTCTCATCATTTTGCACTATTCTCCTGTATCAAGTTAAATTAAGAAATAGTTACAATCTACTATTAGAAGGCAAATGAAGTGATTGACCAAAAAGCTAATTCAGCTGTCCTGCTAAATAAGTGTGACTTCCTATGGGCTCAGGATCCTTGTCTTTTGGGACCCAGTCATCCACATGCCTTTGAACAGGAAGCTTAAAATGATTCTTTTCTAAAACTTTGGCAAAAAAAAATGTTGAAAACATCCTCTGGATTCTGTTTCCTACCATTTTGCTCTTCCTTTTGGGGGCTGTAAATTTTGTTGATCTCTGCTCTTCATTAATCCTATCCAGCACCTTTGATTTGAGGATTAATGATGCATTTTGCCAGTGGTTGCAAATATTGTAAGGCACCAAGGAAAAAAATCACCAAATTCTCTCTCTTTTGACCATAGTTTTGTGTTGTATGGCTAGGATAGAGCAAATATCATTGTTTCTCCTGGTGTAGCCAGAAGATTCTTGGTTGTGTGTAGATGTGTCAATACTTCCATTCAGGGCATTACTCACTGTGTAAGAGAATCTGAATAAGGATATGTGTTCCCAAGTTTATTTGTGATCTCTAATCACAAGTGAGGGAGTTAATTATTATTTTATTTTATTTTAGCACAGAAAAATATTTTATTAAAATTATTTTATCTAGATGTAGTAGAAAACCATTTGTAGAGCCTATTGCTTTGAAATAATCAAAGCTGCATAGGTGCTGAGCCTTTGAAAATTCATGTTGAAGAAGGTGTTTCTGAAATATTTTGTCTAATATGAATGAATAATCTTGATTTCAAAGTTAATTTGGTTTTGTGTTTTTAAATTAAATCATGGTGTCAAAAGGAGCTTTTTTTTTTTTGTATTTTTATACTAGTTTATCTGTTGTTATTGCTTTCAGGTTTGTTGGCCGTCCTGGTCGTTATGTGTACGTGTTTGAAAGTTATAGGATGGAAGAGGTAAGTACATATGAAATTAAAATTGCCAAAAAATTCCTTTACACAAAGAAATATGTCTACAGTGTTCAGTGGACTACAGACAATGGGGAAAAAAATAGAAAAAAGTGTTGAAACAAGAGGTTAAATCTTCAACTTGAACAGGCAAATCCCAGGGTTTCCATCTGAGGCAAGTTTATATTCTTTCTTTCTGCAGTTTTGACTATTTCATGGTCTTTCTTAGGTAAAGCTTCACCATTTCTGTGCTTTACAGCTGGGCACTAAGGCACAAACATTCCGTGATTAAGTTTGGCAGTTTTAACAGCTTAAAAACCTGGAGCCATTTTTTGTTAAACCTGTAAACGTCTTTCTTTTTTTTTTATTTTTTTTTTTTTTTACCAAATTCCCTCATAAAAGGGAATGCTGTGGGTATTCCCTTGAAAAATGGGAGATGTACTCAGGGTTTGACAATAAAGCTGTCATAAAAGTCTCTTCAAGACCCAAGGCTTTCTTCCCCCCATGGGAGATATCAAGTTGGAAGAGTATTGGTGATACTGCATTATGTTTATTACATTGATTATATAGTAAATATTTTTAAAGGAAATATAGGAGCCTCAGGGCACGGTGAGTTATTTCAGAGCTCTGCATATTTTCCATAATGCATTTTTATGAGTGGAGATGAAATACCTTGTCAAGCATAGATTTGCAGTGATCGATGAGCTCCATGATCCCACACAAATTGGTGGCAGGGCCAGTGGGCACATGGAGACACTGAGAGCTCTCCCCAGTGGGTATTTTAAAATTAATTCTCTTAATCCCTTCACGCTCACTGGTTTTGTTTAATTGCAGTGTGCTCCAGGAGGGTGTCTGATGGAACTCTGCATTCAGCTGAGCATCATCATGCTTGGAAAGCAACTGATTCAAAACAATCTCTTTGAAATTGGAATCCCGTATGTATCCCAGCCTTTTCCATTATGTGTTATTCCTATGGCGCAGTAAATCAAAGGCTTGATCCCTATTCAGCTAAATAGGACTTTTGCCACTGCCTTCAGTGAGTTCTAATTGAATGTGATGATAAATCACATTTTTGGTTGTGGTGAAATGATCTGGTTGTATTTTATGTTGAATAATTGGCTATATCTTCCCTAAATGGCTTAAAGAAAGTGATGGAATATATGAAATAATTGATTTAAATTAATTTTAGAAACCAGGGAAAACGGATGAGGTATGATAGATCTCCTGGGAAGTTTCAGAGAAGCTCTCAGGACAGCAGCATTGAATACAAATTAGCACAAAGTGGAGGGGAGAGAGCGTGGGGGAAAGCCATAGCCCATAAAAGATGTAGAAATCTATTACTTGATCTATGACTATTTTAGGGGTTTAGGGATGAAATCCACACATTTCCAAGGTGCCTTTATGTTGGTCTGTGATGCTGCAGGAGCTGGAGCAGGCAGAGACACTGACACACTGCTTGGTGCCTTTCTGCCACAGGCTGCTTCAGTGCTTGGCCCCCTGCTCCAAATACAGCAGGAAAACTCTCCCTGTCTGTCACTAGTGCTGAGGGGATCTTCAGGCACTGGGAATCCACTGAGAAAGTCCTGCTCCTGCCTCTTGGGAGGTTTGCTTCATGGTGGCATTGGCCTGTGAAATGTTGGAGGGGAAGAGTCTGGGTTAGACGTCTCAGCTCCACTGAAATGAGGCAGAATCTTCCAACTTTGGTGTCAGCAGCTTTTAGGTCACATCCATAAGGCCATGAAGATGCTAACTAGAAATCAAGGGGACTGATTCTTAAAAGATATGAAATATATTTCAAATGAGCCCTTTTCCTCCCTTTTCTCAGCAATAACCTTTTTTTTTTTCCTCTTGCGAGGAATTTAAATAGAGAGAAAGAAAAAAATTCCCAAACAAATCAGTTGTGGATTATGGATGGTTTCATTATTCTTGTGTCAAAGTTCAATAGGGAGGCCTGTTTTCTGTCTGCATCTCATTGAGTTTACATTTTATTTTGAGAAAAGGGTGGTAAATCATTCCCAAAATATCTGACATGTTGAAGGCTTAAAGCTTTCTCAGTGTAAACCTGCTGTAATTTGTTTCTCGTCTTCCAAAAACTTACTGCTACTGGACTTTTTTAATGGGGATTTTATGATGTTGCAAATACTGTATTTATTATTTTTGACTCATGAAAGCATGGGCTGATCCAGTCCAAACAGAAAGTCATGTCCAATTATTTTTCATTTCCCTCCCTTTGGTGCAAGAATGCGATAATTTCATCCCGTTTTTCTCCCTCAGATCTGCTCCCACACCCTTCAGCCAACAAACTGTGGTGGCCTCAATTTTTAAAGCTGTTTAAAAACAAACACACTTTCATCCTCCCCTTCCCAGATAAATACCTCATTTCAGTCACAATGCTATCTTGTCATCCTGGAATAAACATATCTGCTTTTCCTTTGCTTGTCTGCCTTCCCAAGAATATCGTGTGTGTATCTGTAGGGCTCAGCCCTTCTCCTCAGACCTCTTTCCACCAGGAGAATCACTGAACACTTCATTAAATCAGAGTTAGCCTTCTATTCCTGCCTGGACCACTCTACTGGTTTGGGCTGGATCTCTAATGGCACCAGCAGCTGCATTTTTCATCCCCCCTTGCCTTGTGCCTCTTTGGAGGGAATGAGAGTAGGAGTGAATAACAAATATTCTTCCATTGGCTCCCTGTGATTTCACTGTGGGCAGAGTCCAGGTGCTGCCACCAACCTTCTCCGCATGGAGAGGCAGGAGGGGATATCATAAATAGTGATTTTTCTTCCCAGAATCTGGTGCTGTCCCCTGCACATCTGTCACATGGAAGCACCTCTCTGCTGAGTTATCTGATGACCCACATTGAAAGGCTTTTCTTCCTCATTGAAATCTCAGGATTTCAAGATTTTTTTTCAAGTAAATTGGAACCATGAAATTGGTGAATTTCATTCACCAGAAACCCCAAGACGTTTTAGTTGATTTGGAGAAAATCACAAAGCTGTCCCATTTGCTCTTTCCCCTCAAAAAATACTGCTAAGTAGATGATAGAGTGAGTTTGCAAGCTACAGTCATCCTTCATGTTTCTAGAACCCCAAATGTTACCAGAATTGGAAAGTGTCTTTCAATGTCGTCATTGGGCTTCATCCACAATCAGTGCTGGATGAGGAGGGAAACCTCAGATGGCAGCCCTGCAACTTTAGGGTCATGGAGGACACATCCTTGCTTTTTCCTTCAATTTTTCTGTAGAAAATGCTGTCACAGCTATAATAGATGTAATTTCTGGTCTCCTAAACCTTGTGTGATTTTTTTTTTTTTTTTTATTTCTGCATCCAGCAATATCAAACAGGCTAGGTAAATGCAACAATATTTGAATTATAGAGACCTAAGCCCTCTTGAACTGAAATGTGTGTTCTGTGGGACTGGAATTCACAAGTTTAACAGATGTAAATATGCCACAGTTCACTCAGATATGTCATATACTATCATTCTTTTACTGTTGCCACAGGAGATGACCCTAAAAGGCTGCAGGGCTTGAAAGCCTTAACCCAGTGTTCCTTTAAGACCCCTCTTATTCAGTTCTGGTTTTTCTGAACTTATTGGGAAAAAAAAAAAAAATCCATGTGGTTATTTTATTACTCTCTGTCTTTGACCTTGGTGCTAAACCCTTAGGGTGAAATCCTGGCCCCATTGAATTGAACAGAAAAGCTCCTATTGAATTTAGTGAGGCCATGGTTTTGGCCCATTTGTTCAGCATCAATTTCCATCACTTCCTTCAAAATGCACTTAACTAGGCTGGATGAGAATACCAAGAGTTAATAAAATCTATTTAAAGACACCCCTTCATAGATATTGTCTTTTATGTTGTTTTTCACCTTTACTAAATTATTCTTAATTAGAGGTTTGGGCGGGGTTTTTTGCCTTTTTTTTCCTTTTCCTTTCCTGTTTTTGGTTGCTGTTGTTTTCCTCTGATTAAGAAACCAATAAACCCCAAACACAACTGAAACTCCTGTAGAATCCAGGATATCTGAGTGTCCCAAGGAAGCCTGGCTATATCACAAAGTTGTGGAAGAGAGCAAGAAATTCAGATACTTTTGTACTCCCCATGCCTCCTTCTTGCACCTGTGAGTGTGAGAAGGTGTTTCTCTATGTGAACAGACTGCAGGAATGTGACTGAAGGAAAGCCTGAATCTTCAGTGTTCCTTCCCAAATGTGGGAAACAAAATTTTAGGTGGAGACACCTAAAATAGGCTGGGACACTGCTCTTCCTTTTGTCCAGACACAAGTGCTCCAGCTACTCAACCTAAGAATCTTTTCTCTTTAGCTTTCTCCTTGTACCTTTTTCCATCATGCTACAACTCAAAAACATTACCTGGAAGGAGAGGCTTAAAAAGACCCATCTGACATGAATAATTCTTTGCTTCTGGCAGCTGAATTCTTGGCATTTTCTGTATTTTTATGTAAAGCCTCCACATGCCTCTCTATTCTAGCAAGTATTCAGAGAATCATGGAATCACAGAATGGCCTGGCGTGGAAGAGACCTTAAAGATCATCTCATTCCAACCCCCTGCCATGGGCAGGGACACCTTCCACTGTCCCAGGTTGCTCAGAGCCCCATCCAACCTGGCCTTGGACACTGCCAGGGATGGGGCAGCGGCAGCTTCTCTGGGCAACCTGTGCCAGGGAAATTCTCTCTCCATCTTTCCTGTGGGCTCCCTTCAGGCACTGCAAGGTTCAGTGAGGTCACCTTGGAGCCCTCTCTCCAGGCTGAACAATCCCAATTCAGCCACTGAAGACACAAACACTTGTGCCAACAAAGTAATTTTTCTGCATCTGTCCTCTTTCAACTTCCCCTCCAGATGCCCCACCTCTTCAGCCTCTATCCATTCCACTGTGTCTCACTCCACAAATTTCTCATTTTTCTCAAGTCATCATCATGCTTTCCCCTAGATTCCCCAAATCCAGCTGCTCCTTCTTACTGCATAAATAGAGAAACTGTTGAATCACCTCTCTGTTTTTCGAAAAGGAGCCTTCATCAAATCACCATGTGCATAAAGCCCAGCCAGGATCACTTGGAGCTTGATTCCTCTCTTTTCAACATATTTTTCTCAAAAGCTTGAGGGTTTCTGACAGGTGGAGCTGTAGTGATTTTATGCTCACTTCAGATGCTTGTTAATGTGCCTAATGGTATGCTTAATGATTATACTGGGAATTACAATCAGCATAATTCAACCATGCTCCCACCTCTTACCTAACACAATAATTTGGTGCCAAACTCCTGTGAGAAGCTGCAGTGTCATTTTTAAGTACTCTAGACACAGCCTGACAAAAACCTGTTCGTTTTCTTTCCCTCTCATCCTGCATCCATTCATCTCACACGCTGTTCAGTCTCCTTAAGGGTGCCTTGCTTTTTGATATTTGCCTGGCAAAAGGACCAGAAATTATGGCTATTCAACCCTCTACAGTTTTCCCTCTTTGCCCAAGTTTGTGTGGAGTCATGGAACTTTGCTGCATGAGCCTCTTCAGCACAAAGCTTCTGGAACACTCATCCTGAATGGGCAAACCTGCCTCTTCCTCACTGTGCCAGGGAACTGGTGCCTGGCAGGAACAAATCAGAGCTAAAAGAGCTCTTTTACAGTCAACCTTTAAAAACATTGATCTGGGTAATTATGAAACAGGCTTCAAACAAAGGCATTTAAAAAGCATACTCAGTTTTGACATCACAACCATAAGTACAGATATAGGGTTCTGCAAAACTCATTTTCATTGCCCTACTGCTGTAGAGATGGAGAATAACACCCTGCAAATCCTCCTTCTCTGTTCCTTTAACTTTCTGACACATTTCTGCTTGGTCTCAAACTTCACATGCTTGGATATGACACAGAGGTAATTTTTTTTTTTAATTTTTTTTTTTTTTGTGGTGGAAA
>VXAC01008318.1:270777-358119 GCA_013399225.1 Rhipidura dahli | reverse complement strand
AATTTACATGCTTGGATTTGGAACAGGGGGAATTTTTTTTTTTAATTTTTTTTTTTTTTTTGTGGTGGAAAATTTGAAAGAATTAGTTTGGCTTGCTTTCAGTCAGTTGATCTTAAAAAAAAAAATACATAAGAAGAAGCATACAGACACTCTTCAAAGCTGAACTCCAAATGGTTAAAGGTGCTGTTCCTCATGCCTGGCTTAGAGATAGCCAGATGAAAAATTAAAAATTGTTTTGAGCAACTGGGCCCTGGATTTGGTGCATTCCCAAATAAACATTAAAACCAACAACTATTGTTTTAGTTACTGGGTTCTCATGGGAGGTGTGTGCATGCATTAAACTCCAGAACTGGATTCTGTGATGCTGTGGCTGAAGGATTAGATCACACGTGCACAGACTTCACATCTAAACACACCCAAATTGTATCTCAGCTGCTGCTGACACTGAGAGGATCTTCACTCTCATCTGCCCACAGAAGTGTGAGGGACATTTATAGCTCAAATCATTTTGTTGGAACAGAAATCAGCACCGTCTTGACTGTATTGTTCACCATCCTCTGAGAGTCCCTCACATTAGGAAATTAATTGGGATATGTTGGAAGAGCATCCTGGGAATTCTTTGACTGTTTTAAATCCTGTCCCAACCTCCTACCCTCTGAATGCTGCATCACCTCTGTCACAGATAAGTTCCCATGGCTGCCATAAAGGCAGAGGGGGAGAAAGGCAATTTTAGTGTCTTGAAATGGCTGAGTTTGCATGATGTAGGAGGTAAATGTCTTTGTAAGAATTAATCTAATTCTGTCTTGTGAAGCATTTTAAATTTCCCCTGCCCTTTTATTAAAACTGTGTAATCTGAGTGTCCTGGGTGCCAGTATTCCCAAAGTACTGACGGAGTTACCATCAGACTTGTGAGCTACACCTTCATTCCATCTCAAACAGAAGCTGGAGTCATCCTGTTGATTTTTGAAGCTTTGTAATCCAGAGTCTGAAAGGGCTTGATGCAATCTAAACCTGTTTAAAGAGTGTCTTCCTATCCCCAGTTCCTCCCTACTGGTGATGAAATGGAATAGGTCCTGTGAACACTGTGCAGTGCAGAAATTCCGCAGCCACTGTGGGTATTTCCAGGCTTCTGCAGAGCCTTGTGTGCTGCTGGGACAGAGTGATCCCAGTGTAAATTGGGGAATGAAGCAATAAACCCACACAGCAAAGCCTTTATTGTGTTTGCCAACCCTTGTTCCCCAGCCTTGCCCTGCTACTGAAGTCAGGGTCTGGGAGAAGCAGTTCTGCTTCACTGGAGGTCCAAAGGAAAACCCCTTCCCCCAGATATTCCTGTCTCCAGGCCACACACCTACAGTTCAAAGGGTTTATCACAAGCTGTGGGGGAAGAGTTTGTGGGAGAGCCCTGCTTACACTACTGGCAAAACATCACTGGAATTACTCTGGATTTTCACTCATGGCACGTACGTGAAGAGCTGTAAAACAGTGCTGTATGTTTTTGTGGAAGATGAATATCATCTGCAAAAGAAAAACCGGCAATAAGTATAAATCTGGCTATTTTATGCTAATTTGACTGTATTTTGCTGCCTTGATTTTGAAGAAATACCTCGTTGTACTGTGGATTTCCATGGGAATTTCTCAGTGTATAAAATAGTGTGGAGTTGTTGATGCATATGTATTTAAAATATCATGGCGGGGGGAGGCATTGGGAAAACATTACTATTCATTTAGAAATGGATTCATTTTACCTTAATTTATTTGCCAGTGTCATGAAATTAGTTTCCCCATCTCAGTGGGACAGTGTTTGATACTTCTATTCATGCTGTCAGTACATTCTTGCACCGTCTTTGTTTGGGAATATCACATAATCATGAAATAGTTTGGGCTGGGAGGGACCTTGAAGACAGTCTGGTTCCAACCCTCTGCCATGGGCAGGGACACCTTCCACTATCCCAGGTTGCTCAGAGCCCCATCCAGCCTGGCCTGGAACACCTGTGGCCATGGGCAGCCACAGCTTCTCTGGGCAACCCCTGAATGACTGGTAATTTTTTTTACCTTAAAATTCTATTATACTGGTAGTTCCCAAATTTTACAGGGAGAGAAAAGTGCGCCTGTGGTAGATGTGTAGTATGACACTATCACATTTTGTATTTTGTTAAAGGAAAGGTGCTCACTGTGATGTTCTTGAGAGTACAAATTACTAATATTATTTAGGTCCAAAGATCTTCAGGAAGACCCCCTTGGAATATGTATCTAGAGAGAAAAATTATTATAAAGTACTGGATTCAACTCCAGCAGCTTTTACCTGTCAATAAACAGCATCAGGACTTCACAGGGTGGTGTAAACTCACCCTGTGATACACCAAAGTAACACAAGATTAATTTTGTGTCGCTGTGCAAAGATTGGGCCAAATTTTGTGGGGGAAAAAAAAGGACTTGGTTCAATCTGAACTTTTGTTCCTCAGGAAGCTCAAGAAGCTCTTGAGGAAGCTGAAGGATGAAAGAACTGAGCTAAAGGAAATGGATACCAACCAATCAAAGGACCCTCAGCAATGGGATCTTGACTACATCTTGGAACCTTTCACTGGGCTAACTCCAGAATACATGGAAATGAGTAAGTTTTTGGCATTTCCTTTCCCTTTCTGCAATAACCATGGCTTTACGTAGGACTGCATGTCAGAAGTGGTCATAAGAAAGGGGGGAGAAATACCCCAGCACTTGCAGTTTGCAGGAATTCTGTGCGAGCCAGCAGGACTGTGGGACTACCATAGTGCCAACAGAGCAATACTGATGAATTCCAGTATCTGTTAGTACTTCTGTTGTCAGATCCCATTGTTCCCATCTGATAAAAGTGCACAGAAACCATTTGGCCACAGAATCAATAGCTATGGTTGGAAGGGATCTCTAGAGATCATCTGGTCCAACCTCCTGCTCAAAGCAGGGTCAGCTGCAGGATGTTGCTCAAAGATTTGTCCATTTGGGTTTTGAATATTTCTAGGGATGGAAACTCAACACCTTTCTCAGTATTTGATCACCCTTACATCAAGGATTTTTTTAATGTTTAAATTACACTGCCTACATTTCCATTGATGCCCTGTGCCTCTTGTCCTTTCACTGGGTGCCCTTGAGAAGCTTTCAGCTCTTTCTTCTCCAACCTGCCACGTGGGTAAGACCCCCTGAGCCTTCTTTTCCTGTGGTGCAGCAATCCCAGTGCTCTCAGCTTCTCCTTGTTCGTCAGGTCCCTTGGTCCCTTAACCATCTCAGTGGCCCTTCAGTGGATTCACTGCAGTGTGTCCATGTTTTTCTTCTACTGGAGAGTGCAGCCCTGTAGCTACCTCATAACTAGACCTTGGAGAGGCAGGGAAGGAGAAAGGTGGAATGGTATGGGAAGGACTGAAATAATCCAGGCAAACCCAAGCTTTAGGACATAAAAGAATTCAGGGAGAAGCACAATGGGCACGGTTTAAAACCAGATATCTGTTAAATATTGAATGTGGCAACTCTTGTTTTAAAAAGTCACTATTCTCAAAATATCTGAAAGAGAATTCATTTTATGGCAAAAAAATGATATATCATATACAGTTTATCTATACAGAAATCTTGGTTTGTAGATATAATTTATAATCTAAATAGAAATGCATATATGAAGATTTATAGAATGGTAGATTTATTTAAATCTATAAATATGTAAGGTATTTTATGTGATGGCAGATTTGGGGATGTCTTATTAGTGTGTTTCAGATCTAAACCTTACCCTCTGTAGTGCCATGAAGAATCCCTCACCTCCCACTATCTCCCTCTCAATTGTTCCTACTCACCTTAGGATCTCTCTGTGTTGCAGCTTCTATTGATGCCTTTTCCTGGTCTTAAAATCAGGAGTCCAACACGGTTAGAAGGGAAAAAGGGATTTTCCCTTGGGATTTATTTTAAGGATCCTTAGGTGCACCACGGCCAGGTCGAATGCACCTCCATGCACACCCCAATGCACCCCCACCAAAGATCTGGGATCACATTAGAGCTGTTACTAATTAGCACATCTATCAAAGATTCCCCAGGGAGAGGCTCCAGTGAGCCCCCTCCCCAAGGAACCTTCCCCTGGATGGTTCTATCTGAGTTTACAGAATGTGTTCTGGAGAGGCCCTTGGGCTCTGGGCACACTGATCCCTCACTGCGAAGCTTCTGAAATGTTCAGTCTCCCAGCTTGACAAACAAGTCCAGGAATGTGGGCAAGAAGCACCAAGAATACAGAAATTGTAAAAAGGTGTAACAGGGGTGTAAAAGAAAAGATGAAAATCATCATGGCATCACTATTGCTTTATCCCCTTCTGCACATGATGACACTTTATTGAAAAATTATCCTTTAGGATTGATTTTTTTCCATGCATTACTTCAGCCCAAGATGATTCTTCTTCCTGTGAACTTCAAGCAAACTTCTTTGTAATTTTTGAAATTAAACAATGCTGAAAAAAATATAGGTATGTTTTCCCTATAAAATTTTTCTATGCTCAGGAATAACTGAGAAATATCTGTATTTTAACAACCCAAATTTCTTGGTTAGCTAGTTCTGTCTAAGGACAAGGACCTTTAGTTGCCAGTAACAAATATATACTGGTGTGATGTTTGTCAGCATTGCTTGGGTTTGCTGTCAGTGGCCTTGATTCTGCCATGGGAAAAGTGAAGCTCCAATGCTGCAAGTTTGAACTTAATTTCCAAAATGTCACATTTGTTTTATGGGGTCATTTAAGGCCACATGGTCAGGAAGGAAGCAGGTCCATCCTTCAATGAAGAAAAGCTACAGTGGGGTTTTCCTTACCTGTGTTTTGACTTCAGAGTACCTCTTGGAGCTCCCACATTTAGCCATTTGTTACGCTGTCCCTTAGGGAACTGTTTGGGTCTTTCTAATTTTAGGAGCAATTTCTAGAAATTGCCAAGATGAGTCAAATTGTGGTCACTGAAGTGAATAGGTTAATGTGGTTTTGGTGTTTTTNATAATTGTTTATGTTGTTTTTTGGTTTTTTTTTTTTTTTTGGTTTTTGGTTTTTGTTTTTGTTTTTTTTTTGTTTGTTTTGTGTTTTTTTATTTTGTTTGTTTGTTTCTTTTTTTAATGCAGAAGTACCGCCATAGTCTGTTAAGTTTTGGGAGTTTCTGTTCCAGGAAAGTGGTCCCAGCCCCAAGTCTGCCAAGTTTGGACAATGCTCTCAGGAACACAGAATTCTTGGGCTGTCCTGGCGTTGGGCTTTGATGATTCCCTTCCAGCTCAGGATATTCTGTGACTCTATTCCATGGTTCTGACTTGTAGTGTCAGGGTATAAGCTCCTGATGTTATAAATCACTGGACACTAAGCCTGTAATTCAGATTAGTCCCTTGTGCCAAGATCACGAACCACAGCGAGTGCCTCAGCCTGCAGCCACCCAGGGATGATTCCAGGAAAATGAATGGATGAATTATTGATCTAAACATTTATTTACAACAGGAGGATGAGCTTCCCAAGTGGAGAAGCCTCTCAGCGTGCCAAGCTGTGCCCTGCCCGTGGGAGTGCAGACAGATGTGCAGCAGATGAGAGCCGGGCTGCACCTTCCCAGCCCCGGTTACTGCCCCAGGTCCTCGTCCCTGCTCTCAGCTGTCAGATCCACTGCTCAGACCACCCACGCTGGCAGAAAGCACTTGGTGCAGCTCAGCACTGAACCTGTCAGCTGGGATTGTTGTCAAGGGCACCACACTGCAAGAGGCAGCTCAGCAGCTTATTTACCCATTTCTCTGATTTTGAACTGGGGATGGTGGGAAGGGGAGCAATGCAGAAGGCCAGAGGAAGATTTTTTTTCCCCGTGAATTGCTTAAAAAGGCAGGGTTACTAGAATGTAAGAAGAGGTATGATATTAAGGAAAAGAGAGAATTCTGGCTGCTGTTTCAGAACTTCTTTCTTAGTTTTCACACTGATTTACTCAAGCAATGTCCCTCAGGCATCAGTGGCAGTCTGGAATGAAGCAGCTGAAGGAGGAAGCGCAGACAGGACTTGCTGTAGCCTTTGGGTTTCCCCATGCAGATGGTGATGGGGTTTCATGCAGAAGCAGGCAGATTATGTATCCAAGTGTGAGTAGTCACTACATTCAGGTTTGTCCCGCCAGCATGCTTCTACTTTTAAGGATGAATGACATTTTTTGCTAAGACTCTTGCCTCCAGGTCTACCACTCACTACCCTACCCTAGTCACAGGCAGTCCTTGCTTTTTTTTTTTTTCCATATATCCACTCTTTTTCACAGATTTCTGATGGAAACCTGGAGTCTGGCCCACTACCCACATGGCAAATCATGAGTTCTCCTTGCACTTTGTTAGGAAGCAGGTTAACCCTGTTAAGGCAGCACTTCTCTGTGGGACAGTGCTTGGAGCAGTCTCAATGTGGCACACCACAAGTAAAGGAGGTTTTTTTTGATAAAAACTACCCCGTTTAAGTTTTGGGATGCGTATTTCCAAGCTGCTTTCTTTTAGCTCTGATTTCTTAGTCCAAGAAGCCTGAAGCCTTGGAGAGACTTCCCCCTTCTCACCTTCCATCCCCTGCCCTTGATTAAATCTAGATAGGTTCGTAGGAACAGCAAGATTTACTGGTTATTTTTTAATCTCCTGGATTTTCCTGTTTGGGAAATGTGACTCTGTTCACTAGAATTTGTTTCTGCAAAATATCACTCACACTAGTCCATGCCAGTGAATTAGATTAGCTAAGGAAATTTTTTACAATGAGGATGGTGAAACACTGGCACAGGTTGCCCAGAGAGGTGGTGGATGCCCCATCCCTGGAGAGATTCCAGGTCAGGTTGGATGAAGCTCTGAGCAACAGATCTAGTTGAAAATCCCTGCTCATTGGAACCAATTTAATAAAGTTTCTAAGGTTTGGACTAGATGACATTTAAAGGTCCCTTCCAACCCAAACGATTCCATGAATAATAAGATGAATTTTTTAGGGTAAAAGCCTCTGAATCTGATTTCACCAGCAGACTGTGCTGAGCTTTTTTGTTGTGCAGGCCTTGGCTGTTGATAGCAAATCCACACAAAGATCAGATTTGCACCAGTGACATTTCTGATGACTGTTTGTTTTGATATTATTAACTGATACATTCCTGCATTTCTTAGTGGAGACTCTTAAAATGCTTGAGTGATCAGAAAATTTTGCTCAAGCAATCCTGAAACATAAATTGTCACTGTCAACATGTGTCAGATTTGTCATTAGCGCTTCCTGCTTCCAAATCTGTGCAAAGACTTTTGACCCAGCCCAATACACCATACCATGTGCATTCCCAAAGTAGGTAGCATGTAGAGCAATTTCCTACTCCACAAGGCAGCAAGTTTGCTACGTGTGTAACTGGCCTGCAGTGATAGGGGTTGGCAAGAAATTGGTGCTTAGAGTAGCAATAAATACTGCTAATGAAAGAAATTTTATTAAATTGGCTCAAAGAGCAAAATGATGCACATGAATGTTGGAAATTTATACCACTTGTGTTTCTTCTCAAAGAAACTGAAATCAGCAATCAGTTTCAGATTCCTGTTTCATTTTGTCTTCCATTCTTTAGTCTAACCCCTCTAGGATTCCAGGCTTCACGTGGCAATTGATTAAAAACATTTTTCCTTGAGAAGAAGCAATCATAAAAGGTTTCATCATCCAACTTCTGTTAAAAAACAATGGCACAAGAAGAAAATGCTCAGATCCAATGTCTGTAGCTACCGACTATTATAAGGATTAATCTGAGAGGTTTGGAAGAATTTCCCCTAAAGCGAAAAGCCATCAAAAAAGCAATGTGTGAGGCAGAAAAAGAATAAAAAAAAAATCACTGAAGAGAAACCTGCATTTTTCTATAATCTCTATAATGAGGATGGTTTTGAAAATACCATTGGTGGTTGTGTGTAGGCTTGTTGCATACATTTATTGCAGAAGAGTTATAAATTACATCTTTTCCTTAGTTTTTCAGCCAGGCATGGCTCTATATCGAAAAATTTCTTCTTAGGATTCAGAAAGTTCCTTAGCATAGAAGTGATTTCCCTACTGTTTGCTTCCAGGAACGCATCATCCCATGACAGATACTATTGATAATGAAGAAAGGAAAAAAAAGCAACAGAATCATAAATAAATACCTTGTCTTAAATGAGGGTTTGAGGTAAAAGATACTTGGGTTACTCACATTACTCAGTGTGTAAATGTCATAGAACCTGAGTGATGCACACCACGGAAGGTTTTGTGCTGGGGACTGATTCTGTTTCCCTTACACAAAATCAGCAGCCACCACCCTCCAGATCCATAATTTAAAAGCTTTGATTTGTGCTCTTAGTCATAACTTGGAGGCCAGATTTAGAGGCACAGACTGTTTTGTTGGTGGGCTCAGGTTCTGCTCAGGCCCTGCCCAGCTTCTGTGAGGAGTGGACTTCTGAGAAGGGCTGTGGCCTGGGAGACTTCTTTTGATGCTGTTTGTCCTTTAGCATTTTTGTCTCAGGTCCAAAGGATGGATGAGGTGTCGCAGATGTGGCATCAGGTGCTGGGAAACTCAAGGGCTGGCTCTGAGCCCTTGGCCTCTTCCCTGCTCAGCTCAGACAATAAAGGCACCAAGAGTGTGTGGTTTGGGCTTTTTCCCTTGTCAGAAGTAGGCTCTGTGTCACTGACAGCACATCCAGGGTCCTGCTTGGCTGCCTCAGGAGAAGATGTTTGCATGTCTTTGACTTCCCACTATAGCCAGCCTTCAGTTGTTTCATTTCCCAGCCTGTGCCATGGGCCTGGGGAATGTTATCTCTCTTTTCTCCAGGGAATTCCAGGGGAATAGGAAACTATGGAACAGGCTGGATGGCCAGAGGTCCAGCTCCTGGCATGGGTCTCTTTAGCCTCCTCCCTGCACATGAACACATAAAGAGCTCTGTATGGAGACCTTGTGGCATACATGTGAACGTAAAAAGGGTATTTAAGGGTTGCCATCAAGTTTTCCAGCCAAAAAAAAGGGATGTTTTGGTGTCAACTGACCTTGATGGGACAGCGTGAGCTTCCCAAAAGTATTGTAAATATTTCCAGAGTGAGCAGACAGGCATCCACAGAACTCCAGGACGCTGAGATGAGATTCCTTCTGGGATCTGGACAGAGATTCTCCTCTTTGTAATTTATTCAGGTTTGTTTCTAGAAGCACTGATCACACTCAACAAGTACCTGTGAATCATTGGTGCTGTTCAGAGATTTCTCTATTTAATGATTATTTGCTAGTTTGTTACCCAAGACCATCTAAATTCTGTGTTTGACTTTGGGATTACTTTTTTTTGCCTGCTTTTTGTATCATTTGCACTGTCATAAGGAGGCGTTTAGAAGGTTGAAGAGATTTCAGGATGGCCACACAAACACTTCTGGCACAGAGTGTTTTATGAAGATGAATTTACACAATTATCCAGAAGTCCTTTGCATACCTTGAACATTTTTTCATTAACTTGAAAAAAAATTGAACTGCATTTTCCTGGGCAATGAATAAAGGGGCTACAAACAACATCAAAGCAAGTGTGTGTATGGTTTATTCTTTAAGCACTGCAAGTACTTTTTTATTTTTTTAATTTTATTTGTTTTACAGAATCCTTCCAGCTGTATTCTTGCTAAATTCACTTAAAACCAAATAAGGCATATTTTGGGGCTATGTATTTTTCTAAGCATTTTCCAGTTTTTGGGGGACATTAACATCTGGTTTGATTTCCTTGTTAATTCCTTTTCCTGACTCTGAACATAAAATAGTCAGGAAAGTATGATTTTAAGGATAGGATATTTATATGCTTCGAAAAAGCTCCATCTTAGTGTATAAACTTTATCTCAGAGCAAAACAACGAGAATGAAACTCTAAAGGCCATAAAATTGATATACAGAGATTTTACTTTCCAATGCAAATATATTCTTCCTGAGATGAGAAAGGGGAATAATCAGAGGACTTGCAACCTGTACACAAAAAAGGGTGTATGTGACTGAAGGTCCTGGGGAAAACTATTTCAAGGGTTAGCTGTAGGTTGTGGCAACAGTGCTGAAGGAAATGATTTTAAAATATAATGTTGTGCTGTGTACACAAAATATTGTGCTATTGTCATAAAAAAGTGCAATTCCTCCCTCAGTGAAAAGAGAATTCATACAGGGATTTGCCAAGAAAGAAGCCACAGTAAATATGGACTTTTACACACCAACACTTTTTCTATGCTAATATTTTTTTAACTCTGAGATGTAGATCACAGTTAGATTTATTAGTTTTATATATATAAAACTAATACATATATATATATCAAATTCACCTTTGCAGAGTTTTAAAGAGGAACATTTCTAAACTTGGAGGATATCAGTGATGAAAGGAGGGATGAAAGTGCTGCACAACACCACCAGCTCCTGCATCCACAAAGATGCTTCTGTTCTGCTTTTCACAGGCTGCCACCAAGTTTCTCAAAGGAAGCTGGGAAGAAATAGTGACACCTTGTAGATTTTCCCCTATTGCTTGATTGTGTATCATTTTCCTTACAGGAAAAAGGACAGGAAAGAAACAGCATGAACTAATCAGTTAATTACATATAAATGCAGAAAAATAGGCTCTGAACCCTTTGGCCTTTATTAAATTTATTATTTCCTTTGGCTTGTGCTTGTGCTAGCAACTTGAAGCTTTATTGGAAGCGTTCATAAAGCATAGTTACAAACCTTTGTCTCTTCATGGCCTTGCTCTGGGATATTTATTCCTGGGACCAAACTGGGAAGTGGAATTTTATGGGGTTGGTAACACACAAAGCTCATGAACAATTTACTGTCAGCTGCTCCCTTCAGAAGCAGAAGCTGTCAAAAAACATTGGTTTTGTTTTGTTGTTTTTTTTTTTTTACCCCTCCAGTTATCCAGTTTGGCTTTGTCACACTCTTTGTTGCCTCCTTCCCTCTGGCCCCTCTCTTTGCTCTTCTGAACAACATCATCGAGGTCCGTCTTGATGCAAAAAAATTTGTTACTGAGCTGAGGAGGCCAGACACAGTGAGAGAAAAAGATATAGGTGAGTAATGAAAGAGCACGGCAGTGAAGATAAGGACAAAAATACAATCAAAAAAAGAATAAAATTTGTAATGAACCCATTAATAAGTTATTTTTTTTTTCACTTACAGGTATTTGGTATAACATTTTGAGTGGTATTGGAAAGCTTTCAGTGATCATTAATGTAAGTGTTTGGTTACACCCATTTCTAACCATGATCTTGGGAGCTTATAGTGTTTCTTCAATGTAATTTAAAAATAAAAAAAGTTTGTGATTGTTTATAATTTATTGTCCCTTCAACATAATTTAAAAGCAAAGTCTCATTTTCTCAATTTGTCAAATACAACAGAATACAGATATATTATGTTTATTGTTCTATATGTACTCCCTAAGTAAAATTTTCCTGTATATGCTTTAAGATAAAAAAATCTCACGCCCTAGGAGTTTAATCCTAACAGTTACTAGTGGGTTTTTAACCTACAGATCACTAATTCATAGAATCACTTAGGCTGGAAAAGACCTTTAAGATCATGGACTAATACCATAAATATTAAAGATATCAAAGCCCTTTAGAAAGGGAGGTGATTTTCACTACTGAAGAGAGAACTTGTGGAGAGGTGTTATGCAATTTCTTTAATAAAATAGCTCCCAGCACAACAGCACAGCACTCTAATGCCCCCAGAGGAGCAGTTTGTTTCACTTGGGCAGAGCATTGTTCACTTGTGGCTCTCCAGTTTCCAGGATTTAAGTCAGGAAATCTGTGGAACCCTGCACATCCCCACAATCTCACTGCAGGCACAGATTTCAGCTGTCCAGCACTGAGCTGTGCTGGAGGAGAAAAACTCTGCAGTCTCTTGTTTTTTATCGGAATACACTTTGCAGATTTACGATCCTTGATTATTTCCCATGTTGATCAAACTCTGGAAATATTTATTTCCTGGGGGTTCCATTGAAGTATCAGTTAGATACCTTTTCTTGAAAGAAATGTAAATATGTGCACATGCATTCGAAAAAAGACAAACTGAATGCCCAGTTCTGGTTCTCCATCTGGATAATATTAATACAGGAAATTAATATTTAGCAAAATGTATTTTTTAATTGTCATAGAATCACAGAATGGTTGGGGTTGGATAGGACCTTAAAGACCATCTCATTCCAATCCCCTGCCATGGGCAGGGACACCTTGTACCAGACCAGGTTGCTCAGAGCCTCATCCAACCTGGCCTGTCACTCCAGGCCCCTGTAAGAAGTCCCTCTCCAGGTCTCTTGAAGTCTCTTCAGGAACTGGAAGGAGCTCTAAGGTCCCCTAAATCCTTCTATTTTCCAGGGTGAGCAATCCCAATTCTCTCAGCCTGTCTCCACAGCACAGGGGCTCCATCCCTCTGATCATCTTCACAGCCTCCTCTGGCCCTGCTCCAACTGGAGTGAGTCCAGAGGAGAAACCAAAGGGATTCTTACTGAGATAATCCAGAGACTGCTGTGACTGACTGCCTCCACAATTACACCATTTTTATGGGTACCAGTCTCATAAGAGTTTAACACCAGCATGAGATCCCCCCGTGTGAGATGTGTGAATGCTGATGCAGAGTGGAAAATGGACCTTTACTCTCAGCAGGTTTGGTGTAACTACACCAAAATATAGCCCAAATTATAGCCCAGCTGGCTATTAGGTCTTCTTGTGGTTTTTTTTTAAATTGGTGATAAACCTCCTAATAGCTCCAGAGAGGAAAATAATTGGAGGAATACACAGTCCATTAATTGCTTTGGCCAATTCCCTAACTCAGCCTTCACCTGGAGAGACAGAGCAGGTTCTTGTGCATTTGCATGCAAATATTCTATACCAGTTCTGGCCACATAACTCTCCCTTCATCTCCACTCTAAATTTACCTGAATGTGAAAACTTTCCCCCGAATTAATTACCCTGGAGGCACAGATTCACTATGCTGTCATTTGTTTGTTTGTTTGTTTTGGTTTTGCATCTCCCAGGCTTTTGTCATTGCTGTCACCTCCGACTTCATCCCGCGCCTCGTGTACCAGTACGCGTACAGCCAGAACGGAACCATGCACGGCTTCATCAACCACACCCTCTCATACTTCAATGTCAGTCAGCTCAAGGCTGGCACACAGCCAGAAAATTCCCTCTTTGCACAGGAGGTTTCCTTCTGCAGGTGAAGTACTTGTTGAGGGAATTCCCTTGGCTCTCGGGTCGTTTTTAAAATTGGGAATTGATAAAATTCAGTTGTATGGCCACGTATTCAGCAATATTTCATGTGCCTTTGGAAAGGTGATTTTGGAAGTGCAGCTTTTAGAGTATCCTCACTGTGTTACAAGGTCTTTAAAAGGGTTTTTTTTCAGGGCATTAAAAGGTAAAATAAACAATTTAGACAGGCTTGATCAAAACACAAAAAAAAGCAAAAAAATCTTTCTTTACTGAAAGACATAGCTTTCACTAAAAATAATGTTTTTTTGGTTTTTTTTTTCAAATGGACACCCAGTAATTAGAGCCAGACGTTCTTTGTCTTTATCAAATTCAGTCCTTACTCACTGGGATCTGAGTTTTCAATACATTATGCCCATCTTAAAACCTGCACCAGTTGCCATCTATGTCTCATATTTCAGATTCATGTTTTCAGACTGAGGAAACAAGGCTCAGCTTCCTTTTAAATATATCCCAAATGCCAGATACATATGGGGTAATTCCAGTTTGCATGAGAAATCACTAATGTGGCTCCAGCTTTCAAGGTAACCTTGTATTTTTATAATAATAATATGCAGAAATTCAAAGATCTGGTTTAAGACATTACAACCCCAGGCTGTTCAAAACTGAGCTTCTTTGGGCCAGTGCTATATTCAACAGCCTGTTTCACCTTGAAATCTCCCTGTGCCTTGTCTCTGCAATGGCACAAGATCATTATAAAAGTTCCTCTTCCATTTATTTAAGGAGAGCCTTATTTTAGAGGGGTTTTCCTTCCCTTGCTTTGATGTGCAATATATTTCACACTGATTTTAAGCGGGGTATACACCTTGCTCAGCTATGACCCACAAAATGACACATCCCAGTTTCTTCACTGGAAGCAGGGTAAACAGGGAGAGAAATCTGTCCCTCTGACTCTGGCACTGCTGTTGGGATTGCCTTTGGGAGGTACCTTCCTTCTCACCTCGACTACAGCACAGTACAGATGTGTGCACTCCTAACTTTCACACACCTTATCAGCATGTGAGCTCTGCTATTCCCCATTTCTGCTGCCAGGAGTTGTTTGTTAGCAAATTTTTCCCTGGGAGAGTATGCAGCATCTCCAGAATTTCTGAGAGGTTTATAAGTCTGTGAAAGGCTTTTCCACCCTCAATTCCTAGCACTTTTTAGTTTTTTGTCCCTAAATTTGCCCATGTTTTCCTTCAACAAGCATCTTGATCCACTTCACTGTGACTTTGCTACCTTCACTATGCTGCTTTTTACCTTGTGTCAGCCACTGGCCTCTGTTTATGGTGTCTGAGTGCTGGTGTGTTTGGAAATGTGTGCACTAACAACAGGGTGGAAGGCACTCCTCATGTTAGTATGGCCATGTACAGCCAAATCCTCAACAGAGCCCAGATACAGGAAGAAGGGAATAATCTACACTGGGTATAAAAGTGGTCCCTGCCTGATGATATCATCTAAGAGACTGAGAAGAAAAAATTAATGTTTAACCATGTGTTAGTCTGAGTGAGACAGAACTATGGGAGCATTTCTCTTCTGTTATCAGGAAACAATTGGGAAAAGATGCCAGCATCCACAAACACTGTTTCTCATTATCATCTGCCTCATTTGAATCCTATCAAAATCTCAGCTTTGGACAGCACTATCACTGTGATAAAGTACGGGGTCTCTAACTTGTGTCCCAAGAGACAGGCAACCAAACACTGCCCCTCAAGCTGGAAATAAAATCTGTATTTCTGTTCCTGGCAAATGCGTTGGGAACAAGCTGACCTCTCTTATTCTTAGATTCCTGTGACCTCTGGAGATAAATGTGGTTGCAATGAGGCTGCGTTTTGCTCCTTACGGGCATTGCCAGAGATTAAGGTATCTCTAAAATAACCTTAACGAGCCAGAAACAACTCTGCCCCTGAACATACAGAATGCATTCTTCAAATATTTAGAGCAGCATTTTCTCCTGTGCTGTGAACTCTTTGGCACTGCTTCCAAATAAACGTTGCTGCCACGCTGTTCTGACTCACAGCAGTAGCTGTAATTTCATTTTTTTTGGTGGAGGGGATTGGCATTTGTGTAGCTAAAGGCAAATTAAAAGCAAATCTTGCTAAGATATGGGATACTTTTATTGGTTTGTCCCTTTTAGTCTTTGTAGCCGTGTATGATAATGGAGGACATAAAAACCTGCTGGTCACACTGAAAAGAAGGAAGCAGCAGATATGGAGTCATTAAAGGGACTTTTCCTTTAACATGGGTCTGCTCCAACATTCAGCAAATGTATAAAGTGTCTTTGATTATATTTTCTTAATGTCGTGGGATTCATCTCATCTACTCCCAATGATCAGTGCTGGATGCTAACAATTTTCCCTGACTAATTTTTATATATTCCTGCACTGCTGATTCTGTGATTCAGGATGTTTTCTCCATTTTCTTCTGAAAGACCAGCTGAAGAAGGAAATTAAACAGTTAGCTTATTTGGACTGATTTGCAGTTCCACCTACATACACTGTTTGATTTGGTTTTTCATCCTGTCTTTTTTTCCCCCATACAATACCCTTCTGAAATACCACAGCATCTTCCTCTTAGCTCTGGCTTCAGTTCATGTTTGTCCTCATGTTTGAACCTCAGGTATTGTGAGGTTCTCCCCACCCAGCCTCTCTTTCCCCTTTTCTATTTTTCTATTCTCCCCCAGAATTTTTCTGTGCTATATTCTTCAACCATGTTGAACACTTCAAATTCTTGTCCTTTCTCAGTGGAATTACAGTTGCTTGCTATTTTGGAAACACAATAGTCTTTGCAGCACTGGTTGGTTGCTGTTCCTACCATACCTGCTGAATCAAATATTTTAAGAGTGAAGCATTGAAGAGGCGAGGGAATCATAGAGTTGTGGAATATCTTGAGTTGAAAGGGACCCACAAGGACCATCAAATCCTGGCCATGTACAGAACACCCCAAAAATCACACCTGAGGGTATTGTCCAAATGCTTCTTGAGCTGAAAAGATGGTCTTTGTAAAAAAGAAACTACCTGTAGAATACAGGGGTTAGAAAAGGCCCTTTGGAATCCCATGTGCCAGAGAATAATTAAAAAAGGGAGGTGGGGAGGAGACCCAGCTCCCTCATCTGTAGCTCTGACAACATTTTCCTTCACCATGAATCATTTGCTCGTGTTCTGTTGAGTGCAGGTTCAGGCATCACAAGCAGTGAGATTCCCAGCTGAGCCAGGTGACATTTCCATGGGGTCTGATGTCCTGCAACACTTACATAGTTTGTGAAGCTCAGAGTGCATTAAATGGAAAACCTACCACAGTTGGTGACCCTTCCAGGTGAACCTGGGCTCCATTTCAAAACTGGGATTGATTTATAGTGGTCAGCAAAGTCCACGAGAAACTCAGTGGTTTTCCTTGGCTTTGATGTTCAAGCAGATTAAATTCAAAAGAACTGGCTTTGGCTCTTGATGCAGCTCTTGTACAGATTTAAGCAATATGTGGGAGTCCACGATGTCCAGAAAGGTACCAGAGGGGGGATCTGGCAGTGCAGGAACAGAACAGGAATCCCAAGACAGGACCTGTGCATGCACCACCAAACAAAACCATCCAGGGGCTAACACACCCCAGAGAGTTCTTCCCTAAATTAACACAGCCCCCAATTTAAAGTGATTTTCTCCTCCTTGTGGGCTGTACCTTGTGTCCTATGCCTCCAGAAGCTGCAGCACAGAATCCCATCCAGCATTCCAGACTCGGTTTCTGGGGGGTGGGGAGAGGCAGGACATAGGAGACGCTTGGATCACGAGTGTGTGACTTACCACGCAAAACTTTGAGGGTAGGACCTGAAGGTAATTTTGGCAAGCGCACCTGCAAACTGGAGCTGACAGATTTTATATATGAACCTTCTCCATTATCCCCCAACGGAGGCTTTTGCACAGTCTAATGAATCTTACTGTCAGGACGGGTTTTGTGGTATTCAAAACAGATTTTCCCTTTCTTAATTTCATCCCATTACTCCTAGTCAAACACTGGGAACAGCACTAAATTATCCCTTTCGGTCCTGAGGGCACAATTTGTGCATGGTTATCATGTCCAACTGTGGCTGTTACTTACCAAAGTGGAGCAATACATGTGCTGCTCTTTAATCTTCCCAGTGAGTCAGTCTCCTCAGCCCTTGTACTGTTCTCCTGAACTGCCTTCAATTTGTCGCTGTATTTTCCTTTGGTTTCCTTTTTTTCTTTTCATTCTTTCTTTCTTTCATTTTTTTCCCCCCCTCTGGAATCTGCACAGCTGAATGGCTGAATGCAGCATTCCAGGTGTGGATTTACCTGGGCTGTTCAGAGAAAGGCTCATTCCCCTCCCAGCACCATCGTGACTTTAGTTGATACACCCACAAGTCATACACTGTCCTGCTGCCATATTTCAAACTTGTGCTAACTTGCTTGCCACTGCAAGCTCCAGGCTATTTCCACTTTCAAATGCTATCCCTTCAAAGATCCTTCAAGTGTTTTATTTGTAATTATTTTCCATTTCCCCGTATTATTCTGATTGTGTTTCCTGTCTCCAGTTCTTATTGCTTTCTGTGTTTCCTGCTATTTGCAAAACTTTCCAATTTAGGAGCATCTGTGATTTTTATTAGCCTGTTGTTTACTTCCAAATGATTGATGATAATACTAAAAGCAACAGTCTTCACACCAAACCACTAAGGCTCTGTTTTATCCTGTCCAAGGCTAGACAGTTAATTTAGGAAGTGCCTTTCCCATGGCTCCCCCTTTCGTTAATGCAAAGACAGGGATCACCAAAGTGTGAGTCACATTTTATGTGGGCTGAATTATTCCCTAAATTAATCAAGGTCTAGGTGAGATGAATGCAGGTTTATCTCCTTCAGTCTGAAAATACCTTGGACTATCTCTGCTTTCATGTCAGCATTTTATTCCCTATACACTGTTGTCAACTTACATTAAGAAAATAAAGGGGACATTTGTCAGTCCTCTAAAATCTGGACATTTCCAATGTTAAAACAGAGTTCTGATTTTGGTAACGACTGTGAAAACCAGACTAAATGTGTTAAATTCAGTGGAGGTAGTCCAGCTCTAATTCTGAAGCTGTATTTCGTAACAAGGCTTGAAGTAGGAACATATGGAGGGTTTAATTCTTTAGTTTTTGTGACTGGAAAATCACGTTAATCACAGCAATTGGTGCTGGAGGACATTGCTGGAACTGTGATAACCGAGCTGTCTCCATCTCCAGGTTCAAGGACTACAGAGAGCCACCTTGGTCCCCACACCAGTACGAGTTTTCCAAGCAGTACTGGGCAGTCTTGTCTGCTCGCTTGGCTTTTGTGATTCTGTTTCAGGTAAGTCTGCTGAGTTGCTTCACATTTAGCCAAAGAGATATCATCATAAATGGATCCAAATGCGTGTTTCGAAGCAGCCCATGTCCAACAGACGTGGAAGGCAAGACCCACAGTTTCCCTTAGCCCTTGGCACTAGCAGTAGTCCCCAAAATACTCCAGGCACTGCATGTTTAAGTGGACTCTGTCAACTTTTCTACAGTCAGAGGCACCACTTTTAAAAAGCACATAAATGCTGTGTAGGCTTGCTAACTGCTGTTCTTTACCCAAAGCAAGAAATAAACAGAAATAATAAATCCTCCAAGGTTTTTTGCTACTTTCTTGAATTGAGCACTGTAAATTGTCTCCAGTGTGAAGCTTTCTTTGGCAAGGGATTTGCTATCATGGCCTGCCTTCTGAATGGCTTCTTTCTGCTCTCCTCCATGATCTGGGACACTTCCACAGCCAAACTGGGCCCATCCCTCTTTTTGAAATCTGCCTTTCTTTTGTCCTCACCTGCCAAGTGTTCCCAAGTGTTTCTGTGAATCTTGCCTGGCTTGTATTGCCCTCTTCTGCTTCTTTGCCGTGCCTTCAGGAATTTTCCACCACTGGCTGCAAAGCAGTTGAAAGCAACTGGTTCTGCTGGGCTTCAAACCCTCTGCCTGCTCTGCCAGAGAGCATTCCCTGGTTAATTAGCTCCACTGTCTCGCATGGGACAGACAGTTCATGCTAGCAGCCCTGTCAGCAAACTGTTCTTACACGTTTCAGGGCATTGCACAACACAGCACTTCTCAAACATTATCACGACAATACAAACCCCCAAAGCATCGCTTATCTATAGATTTCACAAGCAAGCATAACTTTTTGCCCAGTCTGCCTCCTGCTTGATGGTATGAGCACCACCTGGAATCACCCTGACACCACTTGAGGTTTGGGGTTGTGGCTTGCACACTGTGGTAGTGTAAAAACAATCCTGCTTGTCAGCAGACAGAAGGATTTGAGGACAGAATGGCCATGAAAGTTGTGTGCTATGTGCTCAGGCCATGCTGGGAACACAAGGGAGTCTTTGCCTTATGTTGTAGGATTTTTGATGGTACTGCAGGATATCCTTACATTAATGGATTCTGAACTCAGTATCAAGGAATTGGATGTTGAGAACTGGGCACCTTTGGATACCTGTAAAGAATAATGCTGGTTTAGCTACTAAGGTCATGAATTATTTCATGATTCCAAGTCCCTTCCCATTTCAAACCTAACTGAAGCACATATTTAATTCAGCCTCTACACTGAGGGGTAGCTGTGCACAAACCTGAGCTGTTTCTTGAAATAAAGCCTTACTCAATTGCTTACTGCTACACACCACCAGCAAAATGTGTTTGACATCTGTCTCATAGCTGTAACAAAGGTTTGGTTTTGCTCCAGTGCAAGTATTTTGGATTTTTCATGCTTGCTTCACGTCTGTTGCTGTGCTTGCAGAACTTGGTGATGTTCCTCAGTGTTCTGGTCGACTGGATGATCCCTGACATCCCCAAGGACATCAGTGAACAGATCAAAAAGGAGAAGACCGTGCTTGTTGACTTCTTCCTGAAGGAAGAGCACGAGAAGCTGAAGCTGATTGAAAGCTTTATCACACACGACAAGCGGAAACGCAGGAGCGGGAGCAAAAGCAAAAGGGCCAGGGCTGCCAGCTTCTCCCAGTGTCACCGCAGCCCCAAGGGCAGCTGCACCTCCTTCAGCTCACAGCACACCGTGGTGTGACTCCAGGGGGAAAGGGAACAGCCTGTGCTTGCCTCTGCTTACTGTGTGATGTGATTCTGAACCTGGAGCAAGGCAGGGAGAGACAAGGGGCAGGGAGCAGAAGGAGGCTCTTGTGCTTCCTTAGAATCTCCAGATGTGAGGGTCTCTGTTACAATTTCACTGCTCTCTGGGCTGCAGCATTTCCAGATCTCATCAGTGCGAGATAAGGGCTATATTGTGGCTGTAGCTGGTTCTTGTGGTGGTGATGTATGCAAGCTGGGGAGGCATGCAGGAATTCTCCTGGCAGGAATTCTCCTGGCAACTCTCCCTCCTCCTGCAGATGCCCAGTGGGGCATGGGGACACTCCTGCTGTAGTCTCGATCTTTGGGCAGGTTGGACAGACTCTGGGAAGGACTGACCATGAAGAGGTGGACACGGCTCATCACCCATGGCTGCTAGCAGAGGGTTTGCAAACGCGTGGAGCCTCAAGGAGCCTTTGTGCCTTCCTAACCTACACTGCCACGTGGTGCCACCTCTGGAGGGCACACAGGGCTCTGGGAGGTGTGGGAACAGAAGGAACTTAAGTCACTGGGCACTTGCATCAATGGATATATTGTGTTTGCTTAGCAGGAGCTGGAATGCATGTGCTGGGAGGCCACAACATGTGCATCAGAGGGGCTGAAGCTGCCAGAACCAGGGAAGCTCCTTGGCATTCATTGTCCTGAACAAAAAAACTAAAAACCAAACCTTGCATGTTGGATTCTCCTCTCGCTTAGACTTGGAATTCAGCCAGTGTTAAGAGGAGTCACGCCACTGAACCACCAGTGTGAGGCTGAGGAGTGAGAATGGAATCAAACCCTGTAAATCATGTGGCATCTCCATGTACACTGCACGTAAAGTAACAAAAACTGCTGCTGTTCTGAGTTACTGTCAAGAAAAATATTTTGCAGAATTGCATTTCATTGCAAGATAAACATATTCAATAACCAAGCTTTCACCTACAAGCATTTAAGGAATAACTTTATTCTGTCATGGATGAAAATTAAACTTCCTTAAAAAATCTCTTTCTTTCCTTGTAGATTCTGTCTCTAACCCAGTTTGAATTTCAGAGTCTGGATAAAAGGTTTTCTTCTAATTTTGTCTTCTCAATGATACTGTCAAAACCATAAAAAATAAAAACCAAAAGAAGTACTTCGGTTTCAGACATTCTATTCCAGATTGCTCTTTAATGTAATAATCTTATTTTATATTTTTCCAAAGCCTAAGATTTTACTGATGTCCTAGATGAAAAGATTTTTCTTTGTGGCAATGTTTGGTAACATAACAGTAGATGCGAAAATAATTTTCTTTTTTCATTTAGTGCCCAAACTAAGGCAAACCAAAATGCAAAAGCTGTTTCAGGATGGGCTGAAATGAAAAAAAAAAATTGGAATTTAATTCTTATACTTTACTTTTGGGTTAATTATCCCTTCTATACAGTAATGAAATTTGAGAAGATAACGTCATCTTAAATAAAGTTACAAATGTTTAACTGTGTTGAAAAAGAGTCAGTTCTCTCCAAATGTTTTCCTCTTTTTCCCTGTGAAAACTCACTGTATGGTTTTGTTAGTGGGTTGAATTTTTTTTTTGTTTGTTTGTTTGTTTGCTTTTTAAGACTTTGGCTCCCTGATGGAAATCTGTGACAGGGCTGAGACATAACATTTGATTTCCACCCATCAACATTTAAATGAGAGAATGGTATCTCCTCAGAAACAAATGGTCTCATTTTACTTTCTAAAGGCCAACAAGCCCTGTTGGGGATTCCATGGTCTAATGTATCAAGACAGTCAATATTAATAACATCCATTCCCTCTTTTACACCAAGAGGATGCTCTGCTGGTGAATCTGGGGATTTGAAACTGTGGGGGCTTTGGAAGTGTCTGTATTTTGCAGCTCTGGTTTATTGAAATTCAATCAGTTCTCTTCACTCCAAAAAGCCTCTGATGGAGAGAAAATCTGTTTCTAAACAGTAGAAATATCTACCTTGATTGTCATAATTCTCCCTCTCCTTTTTCCAGGAATGTGGGAGGGCACACAGAAACATTTTTAGAAAGAGATTGCACGCACGTTGCATGGCACCCTCTTTGCCAGTGCCTTGCTTGATGAAGGATATTCAGAGTTAAGGGTTTCCTTAAAATAGAACCATTTTGTACATTTTGTACACCCTCTCTCCACCCAGGAAATACCTTTTTAAAATCTGTGAGTCACTCCAAAGCAGTCAGAAAAACATTATCCCAAAGTCGAGTGCATTAGGCTGTTGTTACACAGGATTTCCATAACAAGCAACTGAAATGCTTGCTGCCATCCAAAAATGATAAAGTTTTCCTAGATTTCTTAGCACAAGGAACTAGAGAAGCCAGCAGATGTACACTGATGCTCTGCAGGTTCTCCTGAGGTTTATATATTTCACCCAAACAAGGCTGGGAAAGAGGCAATCCCGTCTGATGTCCATATGGGATCTCCCCTGCTATCCCAAACAGGGCAGACAGCTCAATTATCTTTATCTCTGATATGCTTGCTGTTTTCCCCTTAAACTTGAGAGTTGCATTCCCTGAGGATTCCTGCAGGTTCAGTACCTGACTCAGGTGCACTCCCTGAGGATTGCAGCCTTTGTTGCATTTCTATGGCAGCCTCTGGATTCTCCTGACACCGCTTCCCATCAGCTGCTGTAATTGTAGATCTCCGATCAGGTATTCTGTCATTCTCAGTTCCCAGCTTATCTTTTTTTGGACAAAGCCAGACTTTATCTGCCCCCTTTTTATCAGCAGGATTAATTGTAAGTCTACCCACAGAGCTCCCCCTTGCCACAAGCTGCATCTCAGAAGCAGAGAATGGCTTTTCCCAGAGACGTGCATGGAGAGCTCTCCACAGGGACCAAGGGAATAGGGATGCAAGCAGAGGCACAAAGGTAATAAAACCTATGGGCTATTGTCACTCCTTGCTTTAGCAATGAAAACCAGCTAAAATCTCTGCAGGGGAAAGGGGAAAAAAGTAAGCAGAGAAGGAATTGCATAGAAGTTTAGTACAGAATTTTGTAGCCGTTTTGGACCACTCCAGACATAAAGTGAAAACCCCAATTAAACAGGCAAATGAATGAAAAACACCCTGTCTGTGTGTGTGAGTAGCTAACACCACACTGGCTACTACACCTAGTCCCACACCTCCAGATCCACGCTCTAGGATCCATGGAGCCTCATCAATAGGAACATTTGTGCCTGCACATCTAGTGAGACCAGTGCAAATAGGAAACAACAAAAGGGAGGAATGGAATGGCTTTAATAAAGCCTTACCAGCTTATACTGGATGTGACCCTGTCAGGTCAGGCAGTGTGAGGTGAGTTCACCCTCTGTCCAGCAGAAACTCCACGGAGTTTGCTGCTGGACAGAGCTTCTCCCTGGGACTGATGGTGCAGGGCAGTTTCAGACAGCTCTCAGGAGTTATTCAGGAGAAGAAGTGGACCCAGATGGATGGAGCTCCCTGCTCCAGAGTCACTCCATGCTCAGATGCCATCAGTTAGAGGATCCATCTGGTGAATGCAGCCACATGAACTCTCTCACTGTGCTTATCTCCAGTTTTAAAGGGGGCTTTCAGGAACTCAGTGAAGCTGTGTGAATGCTGCCTTTTTCTGTCATGTCTTCTTCATGCAGACCTGCCCACTTTTTTATTCATCAGCCCTAGATACCTTTATTTGTGATAGGTTTCACTGGCTTCTCAGTCCTCATCTCAGAAACCTTTGCTATCCAGACCTCTCGTGCAACTCCAACATTCACGACACTCAAACCCTTCCTTTTTCCAGGAAGAATAGGGTGACCTCTGTGGAAGTCTGACTGTTAAATCATAACTTGGAAATACCCAGTTCACCATGCACAATGTTCACCACTGTTAGCAATAAACTCCTCTGACTACAGCAATAGAACATCTGTTGCTGCTCTGCAGTCTCACCCTTTAATTAACCACAGATGGTCTCTCTGTTCCCCGTCTGGTCTAATTATTTTGCTTTTGAAAAGAAAATATAAACCAGTTTTGTTTGGGAGCTATTCTTTGTAGGTAAATTCCTGCACACCTTGTACGGGATAAGATGTCTTGTGTGCCCTGGAACACAAAATTTCAGATACCACGGGAGAATTGCACTTATAGGTAGAGAGAGGAGGAGGATTTACACCTGAACTGCCAGCTCTTATCTTGCAAGGGCCATCAGTCCTTGGTTTATCTGAAAGGCCCACAGAAAATGGAGCTGAAGAATGCTTTTAGCAAAAGAATGAGTACAGTCTGTGTGCACCACATGCACCTTTCTCAAGGAAAAGTCTGCATGAGTTGTTTTCTAAATGTGTTTTAATCTGTCCTAAATCCCTCAGTACTACCAAAATTCCATATATTCCCTGCAGTTCCCATCCTTTACCCATCATCTGCAAATGTACTCAATTATTAATTGATTATTAAATTATTAATGGCTGCATTAATTAACAGGGTGTCTTGCTGCCTCTTTCCCACCCCCAGTGGAATTGCTAAAGTCAACCAGATTCCATAACAACTCCCGAGACAGACTGATAATGCTCTTTATTTGTGCACAATGATCTAATGAAAATATTTTTATTTATGTGTATTTTCAGTTGCTTGTTGACATAGTCCTGCAGCTTTATTTTTCCTGATTCTTAGTACTCTCACCAAAAACAACTCTTCTACTCACAGTGTTTCCAAGCCTGCTTCCACAGACACAGCTTTAATGAGCAAAATTATTACTATCAAAGGATTATATATGTCTCTAATGCGGCCACCTGAGGCAAGGCAGATCCAAACCTCACTGGAATCAGTGGAAGTCTTTCTTTTGGCTTCACTATCCCCTTGAGCAGAGGGGTTTTTTTCCCTCTATGCAATTCTGTGTGCAGCTTTTAACCAGCTATGTAGAGAAATTGTGATAGCAGTGGAAAAATGTGCATCCCCAGCAAACTTCCACTGCTGTGGCCTTCAGTGAGTCCTACTGTGGAAAATGTGCACATCCAGCAGCTTGGGATTTGACCCTGCATTTTCCAGAGGTGGGATCACCCTCCAAAACCGACTGGCTGATTTTGTCTGCCTTCATTGTGGTGTTAGGGCTGGCTTTACTGAACTTGGTTTTCAGGTCAGTTCTCACACTGTGCTTCCATATGGGAAGGACTTAAGGCAAACACAACTGTGAGCCACTTTTGAAAGCCACAATCCTTGAATTTAAATACAAAAGGAATGTTGATGCACCACCTGGTCAAATCCGTGCAGTTCATGTCACATATGTCAATCCTGGTGACAGGCTCCCTGTTATCTATTGCTGATTATCTATTGTCTGATTTCAGTAAGTCCAGGGATGCAATGAACAGGGAAGCAACGTGATGCAGCAGCTTGGAAAGGCTGCTGCAGCCCTCCCACTGAACTATGCACTTTTGGGAAAGACAGTGAAAGTTGTGCCTTTAAAACCAGAAGGAATTCAGTTAGGAAGGTGGATCTGGGGAGCAGGGGAGCAGGTCCATGAAGCTGTCGGGATAATGAGGGGCTCTGCACAATTTTTGCTGGTATGTCAGAGCCTCCCAGTGTCATATTCCAGTGCACAGCCTTATTCTTTGCTGGAGGAAACTGTTCTCTGCTTAAAGGGAAATCACAGGAATAAATCACAGCCCTACCTGAATCTGTCCCAAAAGGTAAAGTCCATCTCTGGAGTGACTCCTGACCTCTCTGATGCCTTTTAAGCACAAAAGGCAGCAGAAATCTAAGTAAAAAGCTGTGGAGTTTTTAGTTGCACAGATACACAGAGAAATTCTAAATTTTCTACCCAGCACTTAAACAGAGAGCCCTCTCCTAATGAGCTAATTCTTAAGAGGATTATTTTCCCAGAGCTTTTCCAGTAGCCACTTTAAATAAGGGACAAACAAACACGACAATAATCTTATATTGTCAGGTGTGGTTTAAGCTTTCCTCTGGCATCTAGTTTTTTAGTTTCTCTTCCATCTGTTACAAAGCTTTCTTTCAAGTTATCATTATTATTTTAAGGCAGCTCTATATGACTTGTACAACTCAACTAAATTCAACAAAACATCTTCTGTTGATGCTAGGACAGGGTTTTGACTCCTTGTTGTTGTTTTGCTACATCTAATCTTTTGAGATACAACAACATATTTTCATAAGAGTTTGGAAACACAGAAGGTTAGTAAGGACACAACCCTATGAGGATATTTAGATCTAGAATAGTATTCTTACTGCCAGGACTGATTAAGAGCATGAAAAGAGGCAAGATTTAGTTTACAAAATGTGGACTTAGCCATAAAACTAAAATAAATCAACTGTAAAGACTGGATTAAGGAGCTTTTTTTTTTTTTAAAATTTCTTTTTTTTATTAAATAGGATAAATAAATATACCCCTGACATGTTTTGTTCATTCCAGTGACATGTAGAACTGGTTCCAGTAGATGGAGCAAGAAAGCAGAAGGAGAGCAGTGCCACAATACCCAGGGTACTCGATTAGAGGAGGTGGGTGTTGAGCCATGCAGTCGTTGGGGGTGGAAAAGAGCTTTAAAATTGTCACATCCAACGTGTTCATGGGGCAGGACACAAACTGCACAGAACAAGCTTCAAAGCATTGGAGGAAAAAGCACTTTGCAAGCTACTCCATGGCTTCAAGTTCAGTCAGGAGCACTTTTCACGTAACTGACACTGACAGGAGTTTTTCCTCAGGATTGGCTTAGTAGCTGAAGAAAAATAACTTGGGATTTTCTCCAAAGCCAAGAAAATAGATTAATTATAACTGGCTTGTTATTCTCTTGGCTTTAGTGGAGATTAGGGCAGCTTAATCCTTCAGCAAAAGCTAATGCTGTGAAGAAGTATTAAAAGAGACAAGCTTTACATCTCTCATACGATCTCCAGCCTCTTATTTCTCACTGCCTGTCTCCTCTGACTTGGCATATGCTGCATGTTTTATTGCTTATTATCAGTTTGTGTGTCATGGCAGGGTTCATGTGCTCTGCACAGGCACAAGCCAGCTGAACCCCAGCTCCTGGGGGACACTGCAGCACCTCGAGAGCCAAAATAAGTCCAAACTTTTCATTTGGCATGAGATGACATTATTATTATTATTATTATTATTATTATTATTATTATTATTATTATTATTATTATTATTATTATTATTATTATTATTATTATTATTATTACTATTTTAATTTTCCCTTCTGCCCAAGTTAACATCTTCTAAAAAAGTTCACATTGTCTGAAAAAAACCCCCAAACACACCACCAAAACAAGCCCTCCTTGTTTTAGTGGAAACGAATGAGAAGAGGTCATGCTGACATCAGTGATTATTTTTTTTCCCCGGACCTATTTATCAGAGGAGCCTCCGGCAGACGAGCAGCAACATCCGCGAGGTCTGTGTCCCGTCATGGCCTCAGGAAATCTGTGACACCCAGCTGAAGGCAAAAGGGAACATCTGGGAGCACGGCTCCTTCCTCTGCTCACACTTCCAGGCTCAGGGCAAGTCAGATATTTTTCCTCTTGCTTCTTCCCTAGCTCCTGAAGCTGAGGCTCAGCCCTGTGGGACTGTGTCCAAGCCCTGTGTGGTCACCCCCACTGGCAGGTATTTTCCAGGCAATTTCCACAGGAGTTTTTTGACAGCAATGATCTGCTTGGCTTCGCTTCCCAGCTTCATCTCTCTGTGATTTCCTGAGTTTCTTTGCCAAAATTGGGCTGATCAAGTTGTTCTGAAAATATGTGGTCAATTTCCTTTAAATACTATATAGAAAAAAAGCCAAAAAAACCCAAGAAAGTTATTGCAAAGATGCTATACTCCTTTAAAACTGCCTGCTTTTTAAAAGGCATTTTTGACAGAGACTGTGTCTGTGTTTGCAACATGTACGACCTTACTGGGAAGAGATGCTGGTGCTGGCACCTGCCTGCAAGGCTGCCTTGAACCTCTGTCTGAGCAGACTCTGATCAGTGGTTCAGGTGGGGCACACACATTGTGGAAATCGTGGGAGAATAGAATAGGTGGGGTTGGAAGGGACCTTAAAGGTCATCTCATCCCAACCCCCTGCCGAGGTGTAACTGTGGCCTTCCAGTGACTGAAGGGAACCTGCAGGAGAGATGGAGAGACACAATTGACAGGGACAAGGGGCAGTGGCCTCACACTGACAGAGAGCAAGTTTAAATGGGACATTGGGAAGGAATTGTTCCCTGTGAGGGTGGGGAGGCCCTGGCACAGGTTGCCCAGAGCAGCTGTGGCTGCCCCATCCCTGGCAGTGCCCAAGGCCAGGCTGGAGGGGGCTTTGAGCAACTCAGGGTAGTAGAAAGTATAGGTTGCTCCTGTGCTGAGGTTCCCATCCCAGGGCCAACAGCAAATCCCTGTGGATGCTGTGGTCATTCTTGTACCTTCTCCTTTCTGTGGCGTGTTTCTGGGGCTGCCTCAGCTTCAGGGAGCCCAGCTGTGGTTTGTAATGTCACATCAGCCTTGCAGCAGCACCAGCCTGGAGCATCTGTGCCTGCAGTGCATTATAGACTGCAGTGGTTCTTCTTGCTGCAGGTAACCCCAGCAGGTTTGTGGGGTTCCCTAGTTTCTCTTTCTTTTGATTAAAAAAAGACAAAACAAAACAAAAAACCACCAGTTTTTCTACCCATTAATTCTCTGTTATCAGGTTCAAAAGCAATGACTCACTCATGTCCAACAAAACAACCTCAGATGTGCCCTGGAGGTCTGCCATGGTCCTGCAGCACATCAGCCAGGAGCAGAGAGGCAGCTGAGGTGTGTCTGGAGCAGGGGGTACAGGACAGCCATTGGAAAGGGACAGGGATGTTCCCCCACAGCAGCCCACACTGCAGGTTTGTGTCCAGGTACACACCACTCACACACTGCAGGGGCAAGAGGAGGTAAAGCCAGCTCTCCTCCCCACCTTCTTTCCCTGCAGTAAGAACAGAAGGGATGGAAGTGAAGAGAGCTGGTCCCAGAGAAGGAAGGGAGCCAGGGAGCAGGAAGCTGTGCTCACACAGCATTTCACAGCTGTTGGCTGCCACTGCTCGGACAAACAACTGCACGGAGCCCTTCCCAAGCTGTACAGGACCAGGACCTCTGTCTGGGACTGGGCAAGCACAGCAAAAAAGAAATGAAGGGCAGAGGGCACTATTAATAGTCTGGCACTATTAATTAATTAGTCTGTATTTGCAGAGAATCTGTGCCTGGACATGAACATTTTCCATTCCAAGCTGTCAGAGAGTTGCCCATGTCAGTCACTCAGGCATCACTGCCCTGCGTGGCACATCCTTGCAGAGCTGGTGCTCCTCAAAGAAGCACAGGGGAAAAGAATTCTGCTCTGAATGTCTGTAAATAATTTTTAATTAACACCAACTTGGGGGGAAAAAAAAAAAAAAAAGAAGTGTTTTGCTTGTAGATGCTTTGTGATGGGAAAGGATGGGATTTGTTAAATAAATAATTCCTTTTGAATTAGTCACCAGGTCTAATTAGGAGATACCAAAGGGACAAGGAATCAGAAGAGCAAGTTTAAAGGAATATCTAGCTAAAAGCTAAGATAAAAGTAGTATCTGAAAATATCAAAATAAACAGCGTGTGTGAATGTTTTTCTTGGGATGAGCCAAGGGAAATATTTTCCTGGGGTTTGGCCCATACAATATGCAACAGATGAAACCAATCTGGTTGTTCTTTTGAATGAATTACACAATTAGTGGATAAAGGGAGATCTAGTGGATGCTCAAGCAAAGCCTCTATGTCATCTGAGCAGCATTACCCTCTAAATCCTGATGTTTGGGTCCTGCCTTATCCTACACTTGACTTGCTTTGTTGGTAGTGTGACTCCTTTGACTCCAAGGGGCTGATTTCACCTGTTTGAAAAAGGAAACACCTCTCTGATTCCTGGTGAAAATTTTAGATGTTTCAGCTCTACCGGCAAGAACTCTGCACTTGCTGGGGGGGGTTTCTCTTCCTTTTAAACAGAGATACAATTAACATCTCTACCCTGATCCCGGGAAAATCTATTAGTCACAGCCAACCCATGCAGGCAGCCTGGGGGATCCTCTGCCCTTGCCGTGCTGCTGCCAAAGGTTTTATCCCAGCAGCCACATGTGGGTTCTCAGAACAGCATTGTGGGTATGGAGGCCAGACATCCCCCTTTTAGTGGCCACCTGCTCTCCCCTCTTAGGCTCTGGCATGAATCATCAAAGCAGAGGTGAGGGGGGACTCTTCAAAATCCGATAGGAAGTTCCAGATCCTGTGCTGTCACTGCTGAGGCACAAACCCCATCTGCTCCTGCTCCCTTCCTGTGTAAACCCAGGGAAACTTCAGGGAACTCTGAAGGACAACTCCTGCTCTGCAAATGAGATAAAACAAGACCCAAAAGTTGAGATTTAAATGCCTGTTGTGGCACATGGTGAGCATTAAATGCAGAACAGGCTGTGGTATAACAGTGTTAACAAGTTTCTATTAAAACACAAAATTTACCTTCATCCACCGTACAATTTACTATTAACAGTAAACCTGAATTTCCAAGCACTGTTCAGGAAGGATGTTTTTCTAGTATGTGCTTTTTAGTATGTGTCCCAGGTCTGTGTGATTCCCAGACTCAAAACTAGTGAAGCTGGGAGGAGCTTTGGGAGCCTATATCAGCAACACACGAACAAAAGTTGTCATAAACCCACTTTAATCCTCCAAAAAACCATGCATTTACCAAAAAAACCCCAAAAACCTGGAGATGAAGCCCAAAAAATGAAATAGCAATAAAATACTAATAACATACAAGAGCTTTACTTCTGCCTCTGCCCAGGAAGACAAGGCTCAAAGGACAATTTGTGTCTAGCCCTTCCCAGCTGAGGCAGAAACAGAGCTATCCTGCGTTACTGAGATGAAGGAAGCCCAAAAAGGCATAAAGGGATTTATTTTCCCTTCCTCTTTGCACATCTGCCTTGTGTTATTCCTGGAATCTTGGTGTTGGTGCATCTGAGGGAAGTATTTGGAGCATGTTACCTGCTCAGCAGAACCAGGTGTCTGCAGGTGGCACTGGGCAACAGCACAGTTTGTTGAATTCTCCCATCTCCAAAACTAAATACAGGTGATAAGAGAGAAACACCAAAGGTTGGTTGTTTCCTTCTCTGCCTTAAAAGTTTCTCTGTAAAACATTGCATGTCCCCAACAAAAAAAAAAAAAAGATTCAGAATGGCACTGAGCATTGTAGTGAGGGAAGGAAGTGTTATTCCAGCCAGTCCTTGTGCTTGGATCTCCTTTCAATATTAGCACAGCTTGCTGCAGAAATTAGGAAAAACTCTCCCTTTGCCATGGCTGGTATTACTCAAATGAGTTAAAAATGAATCTGCATCCCTCTCAGCTTTGAGGAATAGGCCTTTTAATCATGACTAATTGTATGGCAGATATGTGATATAACATGGTAAGCAGAGAAAAGTGTGGCACCTGTAAAGGGATGGGGTAGGTTGTTTAGTTGTTTATTTATTTATTTTTCACATACCAAAGTTACCAGATGCATTCAAATCTCTTTATGATCCTTTTACATTTCCCATCACCATCCTCTTTTGAATGCTGCTCCCAGGATTTTAAGTAAGGTGATAAGAGAAACAGGTAAAGCTTTTGCACTGGCAGTATAAACCCTTCTTCACCTGCCAATCGCTCTGGGGACATTATTTACGGCCATAATTGATACTATTGAAATTAAATGCCTGGAGACCTTGTGTCTGGCAGCTGGAGCACGACAGGTAGCTCACTTTCCTCCTTTTCATTAAAAAAAAAAAGTCTCTCCTTGGACCACATGTCTGCCCTGCAGAAATATGGTAGAGCTGAATTCCCAGATGTAAGTGCGCTGCCTCCATCCTGTCACTGCTGACATTCAGCACTGGCTATCCAAGCTTTCATCTCTTCCTCTTTAAAACACTGCCATCTGTTGTTTCCAGACGGTTCAGTCTTCTGTTTATCCAAAACTTTGTTCCAGGCCATATGGAAAAAATATCTATTTTCAATTAACCATCATATTTTCTTAGAATATACTACAGCGATGAGAAAAAAATAGGCCTCGCTTACGCAGAGCTGCTGGGGAAGGGGATGACATTTTATTACACACTGGAGTTTCAAGACTTTGACCATGTGGCCATTCAGAACATTCAGATACTACAGAAGCTGCCAATTTTGCAATAACACAAACATGCTTGAAGCATTTGAATGCTGTTATTATATATATATTTTTTTTTCATTGATATTAGTGCATTAATCAAGTAATTTCCATAGAACACTTCTCTAAACAGGCCATTTTCAGCATTTTCCTTCTGCAGTCAGAAATTCCTCATAGAATCACACAATGGTTTGGGTTGGAAGGGACCTTGAGGATTATCTCATTCCATGCCCTTGCCATGGGAAGAGACACCTTCCACATTTCAGGTTGCTCAGGGTTCCATGCTGGCTCTGCCAGGTTACTTTCCTCCAAAAATTCTCCTGTGCTTGTGCTGTGAGACCCCATCCTCACCATGAATCAGAGGATAGTGAAAAAAAGAGACAATGAGGACATTACCTTCAACTTGGAGCAGAAATGAAGGAGGTAAAATAAAGTCAGTGTAGGTACTCATCCAGGAATCCATCCCGATGAGATCAATTCCATCTTTTCTTTCCCGAACCCGAGTTTCTGATAAAATAATTTTCAGTGCTAAAAAGTGAAGGGGATACCATGGTTGGGCAGAAATAGATTTCTTCAGGACTAAAAAAGAAATAAATATAAAAGGATGTTATTTTTAGGAACAGACTATGCTTGTCATTCCTCAGTTCAAAGGAATATTTAAAATGAGAAGTTGAGTTTCCATTCAAAGCCATCCTCTTTGAAGCAGGATAAAGGCCTGGCCTTCCATCCTTCAAACAACTGCAAGATTTTCTCCTCCTGAGTTACAGTCTTGTCCTCCCAGCCACCCACAAGCAGCAGCCTCCCCCAGATACAGGCAGATTATGGCTCTGTAAAGTGACCCAAGTTGAAACTAAGGAGGGAAATGGGTGCCAGGTGGCCAGCACAGACTGGCACAGAACTGCCTGGGCCTCTCGAGCTGTTCCTCACCTCTAAATTTACCAGCTCTCTGTGTAGCCAGGGAGAAAAAGGAAAGAAAAGGCAGTGGTGCAGGTGTGGGAAATCCTGCAGGCAAGATCAAAATCTAACTGCATGCTAAGTGTACAGACAATATTAATGTGTGTTACATTTAATTAATCAGAGAATTAGCAAGCCCCGGTTGAACGCTGGTTTCTTTCTGGTGGATAATTACAGGCTGCTTCTCAGCTTGAAACAGTGCCAGATATATTTTTTTTTTTTGCCCATCACTTGCAGTACTTCATCCAATTTTCATCCACTTGAGAGTGCTTAACTGCATATCCACCAGAGTTCCAGAAAGGAAAATTGTGTGAGTGCTGTGCAAAATGTTCTATCTTAGATGTAAGGCATGGACAACTCGGCATCTTTTGCTGCTATTTTATATTATTTTGTCTTTCTTGAATGGTCAGAAGAATACTCAGCCTGGTGGAGAGTCAGAATGATTTGAGGTTTTGGATTTTCCTGAAGCTTAAAACTTAGCATCCTTGTAGAAATCTCATCTCTGTGGGACCTTGTGCTTTTATCAGCTCATTTTACCTTTCAGGAGCTCATTCAGCCTTTTCTAAAACTATTTGTTTTTAAAGTCTTCAGTGTTTACATCTTAATGCTAGTGAAGTGGAGGTCCTCAAGTGATACTCCCACTTTTGGGTCAATTTTTCACTTGTTCTCTGGCAGCAGTGGCCTTTACCTAGGAGAGTGTTGTGCTCACAAATAACAAATTCCTTGCATTAAGTTACAGCCAAGAAGCTTTTGGGATTACTGAAAAAGAAAATAAGGGTTTTTTTCCCCCATAGGAAATTGTAGGTACAAGAATATGGTACAGTCCTGGGTGCAAGAATCCCAGCCAGCTCTGAATGGAAGCACACAAATATTGGGAACAACAAACAATTTCATCTCAGTGTTTATTTGGTAACAGCAGAAGGGAAGAAGCTGAGGCAGAGACCCAAACTCTGTTAGGAAAGCATCGGAAAGCACTCTAGTGTCAGTCACATTTTGCATCAAGCTCAACCAGTGTGCTTTTTTAAAGCAATAAGAATATATTTCCCCTAGCTCCAGTGACTAGAAAGAACCCCAAATCATGACAGGATCAGCCTGTGATCTGACTTCCCTGTTTTCCCTCTGGTAATGTGAAAAATGGCACAATTGTGTTCGGGCTCCTCTGTGTGTTTTGCATGGTCTTTTCCACTGGAAAGGAAGGATTATTCTCCAAAATGAGTAGACAGCCCCAGAGTGATCACTGCCCATTGAGGAGTCTGTGGATGGACACATTTTCCTCATGACTCTGATATGACAGAGAACACCCTGCTCCCTGAAGACACTCCTGCTGCTCTTGAGCACCAACACTGATGTCACTGATGTCCCAGGGGCCTCTAGATGGGTAGTGGGGGTTTTCAGGGGTTCCAGAGGTAGGAAAGCTGAAAAGGTGGGAGCCATCTGCTGTCAGGGTGCATGCTCATGTTCAGGAAAGCCTTGTGAGAGAGATTCCAACTGAGTCTGCAGCTGGGCAGGGCTCACACCAGGCAGAACTTCTGATTCTGAAAATGTGTTGCCTGGAGGCCAGGAAACACAGGGAGGTCTTTGTCACCTTCAGTCCTCTGGAGATTTAATGCATTAATATTTGCCAGTCTCTTGGTACAGACAGTTCATGAACACATGAAGGACTGCTGAAAGAGCTGCACTGCCCCTGGGTCTTGTTCCTATCCCAATACATAAATTATTCATTCCCCCTTTGTCCCCCTATATCCTTTCATTTGCTTTCATGACACAGCTTTGGTGACTGCTACCTAATCTTTGTGCCTTGGCCCATCCCTGTTGATGGCTGAGTCACTGCATTTCCACTGTCTGTGTGACACGAATAAACAAAGAATCCCTTCTAAAGGAGTCTTTCTCCAGGGCTCCTGTTGTGCTCTGTGGTTTATATCTAAGACATTGGAACACAAGCCCTATGAGGAACGACTGAGGGAGCTGGGGTTGTTTAGCCTGGAGAAAAGGAGACTCAGAGGTGACCTTATCACTCTCTACAACTTCCTGAAAGGTGGTTGTAGTGAAGTGGGGGTTGGTCACTTTTTCCAGGCAACAACTGACAGAACAAGAGGACACAGTTGCACCAAGGAAAATACAGGTTGTGATGCCATGATGATTTTTGTCTTTTCCTTTATACCCCTGTTATACCTTTTTATAATTTCTGTATTCTTGGTGCTTCTTGCCCACATTCCTGGACTTGTTTGTCAAGCTGGGAGACTGAACATTTCAGAAGCTTCGCAGTGAGGGATCAGTGTGCCCAGAGCCCAAGGGCCTCTCCAGAACACATTTTGTAAACTCAGATAGACCCATCCAGGGGAAGGTTCCTTGGGGAGGGGGGCTCATTTGAGCCTCTCCCTGGGAAATCTTTGGTAGATGTGTTAATTAGTAAGACCTAGAATGTAAGACTAGATCTTGAGGAGGGGGATAGCAGTGGCCACTGCAGTGTGTATGGAGGTGCATTCGACCTGGCTGTGGTGCACCTGAGGATCCTTAAAATAAATCCCAAGGTAAAATCCCTTTTTCCCTTCTAACCATGTTTGACTCTTGATTTTAAGACCAGGAAAAGGCATCAGTTGGATATTAGGAGAAAGTTTTTTACAGAAAGAGTGATAAAATACTGGAATGGTCTACCTGGAGAGGTGGTAGAATCACCATCCCTGGACGTGTTTAAAAAGAGATTGGACGTGCCACTCAGTGCCATGGTTTAGTTAAGGTGCTGGGACATGGGTTGGACTCGATGATCTTGAAGGTCTCTTCCAACCTGGTAATTCTGTGATACTGTGATTGGCAGGGGCAGCAGAGGGTCACACCTTGCTGTTAGGAGAAGTGAGGAGAATCACCTGAGGATCACTTCCCTCACCCCCATACGAACAAGTCCTGCTGCCCAGAGATGTTCTGGGCTGTTGGAAAGATCCTCACAGGTCTGTCTGATTTGTCACAAGTCCTGTGGGAAACCCGTGCCTTTCTGTAAGGACAGCTGGGAGTGACCTCAGCTCTGCTTGGCAAGCCCAAATGGACAGAGATAAGTCTGCAAGGCAACAGAATTGAGTTGTTGATCTCTCCTTTTTGCCCAGCAGTGCTTTAAATGGCATTTTTCAGCTTGGGTCAGCTGAGAGCTTCTTGGCAATGCTGCCCCAAGCCGAATTTTGCTGCCTTACAGCTGAGAAGTTAGGGAATATCTGCTTCTGCCACAGGATGAGACAGAAAGGAAGATGTGGGAGGTGGGAGAGAGCAAAAAGGAGAAAAGCCTTGGAAGAGTGGGGATTTGAGACCTAACACAGCACAGGATGTGAAATATATTTGAATGATAAGCATTGTTTCTCTGTGGAGTTGATTGTCCTGCAGCAAATCCAGCTTTGCAGCAGAGACGAAAGGAGAAATTTTAATGATTGCCCAAAAATCTCCTTAGGAAACAGCCTAGGCATCTAAATATTTTTATACACTTATCAGTCATTATCTCTAAGCACTACTGTAGTTACAAAGTGACTGGACAAATATGACATCTATTTGGTCCAGATGTCTTAATCCAAGAGGCAAAAGTTGGGTTTTGGCAGACCCAAAGTAACAGGGTCTCAGTGTCTTCATGGCTGTGGGCGCCCACATGGGCAAAGGAAACAAAAAATGTTGAGATTTGGGGAAATTTGAGAACCTAGCAAGGAGAACTTCTGAAGGTGGGACTGGTCCTGATCTTCTGTCTGTCCTGAGAGAAGTCTCAAAGCTGAGGTGTTTAAGTATCACATTCTGCTACTGGCAACATAAAAACAATTCCTGGACATGTCTTAGACCTTCATTGCCGTTAACTGGGTGTTGAAACACCTGCTGGTGAGGAAAGTCCCTTCACATGAAGTACTTCATGTCCTGTACTAATTTAAGATTCCCTTTTTCCTGTTTGAGTGTGCATGATGAGTGGAACTCATCGCTCAAGGATGTTGACAAGGGATATGAAATGTTAGGAGAAGGCAGAGAAGCACCACATTGAACTGAACAAGGTTTTTTCTGACTGGTGCATCATTGGTAGAATTTTTGGCTTAGCTACAGACAAAACATAACCATTCTTCATGGCAGTTTGAACGATGCTACATCAGACATTGCAAAAGAGCAGTGTGAGGAGAAAAGCTTGCAGACATGCAAGCTTCTTCTTCTGTTTCAAGGTAAAACTCATCCAGAAATCTCAGATGCCAAAATTTGAATAGGTTTATGTTTCATAATCTAAAATGTAACAAGGGAAAATCAAGGGTAAGTTTATGGTAATGCCCATGTCCTCTCTCAGCTGCCACCTCAACGTGCTGGTTATGTTTTGCCTCAATACATGAATTTGTGTTGAGGTGATAAGCTGTCTGGAAACAAAAGCCACAAGCAGGGCTGGAAGTTAGGTAGAACCTGTTTTTTTACTGTAAATGCAAAACATATCTGTGTGTGAGGCAGAGGGATTGGCTGGGACTCGGAGCCAGGCAGTGATCTCAGAAATACAGGAGCACTGTTCAGCAGAATGAACAACTCCTCTGAAGCCTTTTTATGTGTCCTGTGACAAAAGGGTGCATTTGGGTATGGTCACTTCACAATGCCACCCCTAGAGAGGCAGAATTTTGTCTGCAGCAGGATCAGCCCAGTGCTGGCAGGAGACACGGGCAGCCTTGTTCATCACAGCTCTGCTGAGTAACCTTGTGGCCTCATCCTCATCACCCCGAGTCATTCCCTTACCCCAGCTCATGCTTTATCCCCTGGCCCTTTGTTCTGTCTGTAATTAGTGTGTCAGCCTCTCAGGGCTCTGACCACATCCCCTTATCTCTGTGGAGGCTTTTGTGACCCTAGCAGAAATGAATGGGAGACAATGACCTCTCTCATATCACTGCTTTGGATGACTCTGATGATGGCTCCCTTCTCATCTAGAGCACATTTAATCATGTAATACACAGAATTCCATCTGGTTTGAGTATCCTGAAAAAGCTGCTGAAATGGAATGGTTTTATACTCAGCTGCATTCCATGCAAAGGTTTTGCAAACTTTGGTAGGCTGATTAAACTGGATCTCTCCCCTCTCCCTACCTCCATTATGGTGAGATCCAGTGCAATTTGCCTTGGATGAAACCAAGAAACTTCAACACTGACTTCTTTATACTAAAGAAAAGTCAAGCCCAGCAGAGAGGCTTGGGAGGTGAAGGTTTTATTCCTGGTCTGATCTCTTCTGTGACCATGAGGAAGTTGCCTCACTGCAGCAGCTCCCATCCTATCTATACTTTTTGTATACTGGCTGTTGAGGCTGGAAGTGCTTTTTGGGAAAAGGATTGTTTCTACATGCTTATGAACTGGCTCGCAAGTCATGATCCTGATGGGCACCTTAAGGCTCTTATGACATTCCTAAAATAAGATTTCTTGATGGAAGAAACAGCTTCTACTGACAAGAAAAGTAAGTTCTAACATAGTTGTGGAAGTGAAGGGACAAGCAGAAAAACAGCAAAGCTGTGAGGCAGAGCCTACTGGTTGCCATAAGTGGTCATTTGGTAAAAGTTATGCAGGTTTCACAGTCTCTGCACAAGCAATTCAGCTTGTAATTAGACACTGCATCAAAAAAAAAAAACAAACAAACAAACAAACAAACAAAAAAACCCTAAACAATTAACACACACACAAAACCTCAAACCAAAATGCCCCCTTTTTTTTTGGTAAGCAGCTTTCTTTTCTTTTTGTAATGTACTGGTGAAATGAATGTATTGGTCAGTGCCACTAAAAAAAAATCTAACTAGATATTGAAAAATTTTATTTTTTCAGACATTTCTGCTGCACACAGCAGCTATAGTTGGGATGGAGGAGGTTAAAGTTCTCAGAAGATTATAATTTTATCAGATTTCTCAGGGTGCTTTTAATGCTTGGATCTTTCAGCTGATTGCAAAGGCAAAAATTAGCAGGGATCTGCACTCCTAATAGGATCTGCTCCAGTTGCAAGCCTGGGGCCTCAGGGCAGAGACATCAGCCAAGCCTGCTTAAACAGAGGTGGAGATCCCACTGCCTAACAGCCATGCAGCCGGCAAACATCTGTATTTTCAACTGAGCATCTAAAGCTGGTTGCCTGCCTTTTCAGAAACAGCCCCTAATCCTATTTATGACCCCGTGACTGACAGGCATCTGCATTCCAGGCAAAGTACAGAAGAGTTTTCAATTACAGGAAATATGTAGAAAGTTGCAGCAGGTTATTTGCTCATTAGACTTCCCCCTCAGTGACTGTGGGAGTGCAAGGCATGTTGGTAAACCCTGCTGCTGCCCATCATTTGTCTGTCATAATGTGATCAGCCACTCATTCCTAATGAAAAGCTAATGCCTAGAGAGGATCCAAAGGTTGGAGTTCAGCATGGCTTCTTAGGAAGATAAAAGGGGCAGAGCTAATTCTAAACGGATGTCATTTGTGTTTCCATGTGGCTGTTCCTGCTTTCATCTTTTTTTTTTTTTTTTTTTTTTTAAACCTGTCCAGAACTGCAGCCCTCCTCAGTATTAAAGGATTTTTTGTGTCACTGAATTGCCTGATAAAGGGAAGCAGGAGTTCCTCATCTCTCTTGATGTCTTCTTTTGGGGAGGGTGAGAATTGGCTTCCAAAGGCTCAGCTTGTTCCAGGCTCTGTCCTCAGCAGCCGTGTGGCCATGGCCAGATCTGCCCAAGCTCTTCTCAGTTGAACATCACCCTGTTCCAACTGCACGGGTGGGCAACTGTGATAGGAGGCGAAACACGACTGGGAAAAGTTTATCCACCTTGTCACTGCTCTATCAGAAATTCACTCCCCTGTTTCCCAGTTTGGTGCTCTCATAACTGCTGCTTTTCACCCACTGAAGGCATGAGTGAGAAGTAGTAATTTGGGGTGCTTCCACCACAATTTCTAGGGGAAAAATGATGAAGTTTTCTTCCCTGTGCTGGGAAGAATGAGTCAGGCATGTTCCCCTTGCCCCATTGCACTGCCTGGCCAGGACTAAAACAGGATTCATTATTGTATCTTTGAGGTGGCCAGAGGTTCACATACAGCCTTTACAAGAAATTGCTTTTTGATTGCTTTTATTTTTCTGTGCAACACCAGCTCATGCCAGGGACATTTCTGTGACCCTAGTTATTCTGCTGTTCCCACTGAGGTGACCATTATTATATTTAAAGTGTGGTGTTCTGGAGTTTCACTGTAGATGAATCTTTGTGAATCCTCAGGCAAGAGCCTGCTCTTACTGATGCTGCAGCATAAATACAGGACATTTCTGATCCCTAGACAAGTACAGGAAGGAGGCTGAATAGCTCACATAGTCTGGGAGCAATGGATAGTTCCCAAGAACAACCTGCACTTGCAAGATGCAGAGAATTTGGGATAAATTGGAGATCATCCCAACTGATGGCTGTATCCTTCGTGTTCAGACATGGTTGACAGCTCAGTGGTGTTTTCAATCCATGTTATCTGCCCATCCCAAAGCCTCACATCCAAAGGATCTGAGTTAATTCCAGGAAAATGTGTGCCCATTTCAGACATGAAAGACTGAAGGGAAGCATGACAGAGGGGAGATGTGAGTGCATGTGTAAGTGTCCCTTTCTCTGCCCTCCTCCCAGCACCCACTGCTCTGGAAGACTCTGGGCACCTTGACAAAATTTAACTCAAACAATCTTTTCTAACTGGTCAGCATGTCCTCAAGTAAACCTTAAAACCACCACAGAGTTAGGCAAGAGAGGAAATAGCAAATCCTGACATCTCCACACGTGATGCCCAGAGCAACACATGGAGGAGAATGAAGAAGAAACAGAAACATCTTGAATTTCTCCTTGAAAGTGTTTGCCACAGCTGGGCCTTGTCAAGTGATAATGGAGGTTATCAGCATCACAGGCCACTGTAGATGAAATTAGTGCTTTACTGGCTAATTAAATGTCTTTGACCTTAGCAAGCAATACAATAATAATACAATTAACTTTTAATAGAATTCTCCAAATGATGCAATTCTATAGTCCCTGAAATATGCAGGAGATTCAGGTGCAGCTCACCTAAGAGACTTAGCATCAGAAACTCTCAAAAAACTTGGCTTGTAAAGCAGGATAGGTGAAGGATGAGTAGAGGAATTCAAATGCATTTTGCTGTTGGGAATCTGTTATGGTGTGTTTAGCACCCTGGGCATTTGACTTTAAAAAAATTATTAGATTCTCTGTTTCAGGACAAATTCCCCACCTGTATCCCTTAGGTGTCCTGTGAAGGGCCAGGAGTTGAAATTCAGTGATCCTTGTTGGTCCCTTCCAACTCAGTGCATTTTATGATGCTGTGAAAAACGTGACTCTCTGTGGCTCACAACATAATTTTATTGTAACAACATTTTTTTATTTATAACTATTAAATAAATTACTGAATAGTTCTACAGAATTAAGAAGAGGAAAGCTGTTTTCCCTTCACTACCTCTGCTCTTCATTGCTCTGACCCTATTGCATGTGACCCTTTCTGTGGGATGCTTTTTGGGTGGGAAGAGGAGCAAGGAACAGGAGAGGAGCAAGGAAGCCTTGTTTTCACATTCTGGTTGAAACTTGGATGTACTTCATGAGTTACTGGATGGAAACCAAAGCCCACAGGAATTGTTTTATTATCTAAATAAGTTTGATTTTTGCCTCAGTGATGTCCTATACAATGAGTTTCATAATTCAATAAAATGGTGTGGAAATGTTTAATTACTTTGCTGCCACCTTGAGTATTTTCCATTTAATAAATCAAAGCTTTATGTTTGTGGAGTGCCTCATATCCTGGATTTTAGTTTGGACTCTGAGGTTTAAGGTGCTACCACTGAACAGAAGAGAAGCATGGTGTACTCCAAAAGTTTACAGACTATCTGGCTCTTCCTTTGATGCCTTTCCTAAGGCTGTATCCATCCCATTTGGGATGTGGAATTGCAAAGGTTGTCCCTCAGTGTGCCTGAGGCTATTTGGCGACACTGGGAGATGATGTGACCTTGGTAAACCAGATGTGCCCAAAAGTACTGTAGGGACACACACATTAAAATGGCTCATGGAGTACAACTGCTTCTCCATGGTCAGTTAAAACAGCTCAATGTGGCACAAAACCTAAGTAAAATTAAATTCCTTCTTGTCTCTTGACCTGAACATATCAGAGCTTCAGATAACTATATATAGGCGATGGAAAAAATTCATTGCCTATAACGAACATTGTTTACAGAATTCTCTAAATAGGGCTGTTTTCCATTGCCAAATATAGACTCTTAAATGAAGCAGGAAAGCCAAAAGCCCTGCAGAACTGCCTTTATCATCTCTGAAGGCAGGAACTGTCACAGCAATCCTTTGAGCTCTTCCTTAGCTTGCAGCTTCACCTCTACCTTACCAAAGCCAGGGAGAGTTTTTCCATTGACTCACACGTCGCCTGGAACTGTCCTGGTCATCCAAGATGTGCTCACTCATTTTTTTGCTTTTCAGCCCAAAATATGTGTTTTGACTCCCAAAAGGCAGAAAGCAGAGGATATTAAGCAGAACTCTGATTGAAAGCCTTTACAGAGTAACTTCACCTTAAAACTGAAGCATCTGTGGATGCTTAGGACCTCTGCCATTTTTGGAAGGATTTTGGCAGTTCTGAGCACGATGAGAAGGAGCTGAACACTCACTTTGCTGAACAAATAAATTTGCCCCCAGTGATGTTACAGGGGAGTCATTCCAATTTTACTGTTCATATCCACCAAAATAGTGTCATGCCTTGGAAACAGAGGCATCCAAAAGCAATGGTCATGTGTGGTTACTGCCATGATTGTTTTATAATTCCCCTGGGGAATGGGGAAAAGGATTCAAACCAGAGTGCTGAAAGTTGGAATAGGCAAAGTGGGAAAGCATCTTCTGTTCTGATAAATGTGCACATGGTGGGGAGGCAGAAACATGGCCTTTCTGAGGAGTGGTGATCCTGAGCTGGCTCCCTGCCCTGTCTGACAGGAGAACCACTGGCCCTTTCCCATGAAATGCCAGGCATATCTAAATTTATATAAATAAATAAATAAATGCCAGGTGAACTCCTAGTCCCCCTTACGATAAATGTCAAGCTTCCATGGATTTCTGTCTTTAAAGAGAGCGTAAATCCTTTTGTCTCATATCTGGAAAAAAAAAAAAAATGATTACCATAGAGATGAACAAGACTAAGGCAGAAGAGGGGAAACAAAACAGACACAAAATGTTTACTTAAAAAGAAGTAGAACTAATTTCACACATCTCCATTTCATAGAAAGGTATAATACTTGTGAAAAAACGGAGTTTGATATTTACAGTCCATCTTTTATAAGAAAACTTCTTCTACTCATTATGGGGCTGTAGGATTCCTCCCAAAGTTACGTGTTTGATTTTGGAGAAAGAGACTCTTGACAAAGGCCTGGAGTGACAGGACAAAAGGCAATGGCTTCACACTGACAGAGAGCAGGTTTAGATTGGATATCAGGAAGAAATTGTTCGCTGTGAGGGTGGGGAGGCCCTGGCACAGGTTGCCCAGAGCAGCTGTGGCTGCCCAATCACTGGCAGTGTCCAAGGCCAGGCTGGATGGGGCTCTGAGCAAGCTGGGGCAGTGGAAGGTGTCCTTGCTCAAGGGGATTGGAACAAGATGATCCTTAAGGTTCCATCCAACCCCAACCATTCTGTGACTCTTTAATGATTCTATGACTGTTATGAACCAATGTGCAAAGCACTTTTGCAGAAGTTCCATTTCAAGAAGCAAATGAGGGGTTTAACTCTACCAAACCTCCAGATATCATTTCAAACCAATGAACAGCATTGCCACACATTGATTTTGCACTGTGAGAAGCTAAACTCTTGCCTAAGTCTTCTTATAAGTATTGCCTTGGAATCTTGGTTCAGATGACTCTTGGTTTTTTCCACTTCTTGAAATCATACCTTAGTGCTGAGTTAAATAGAATACACGACTCTGACCCCAGTCCATTTAGGTAATAATGAAACTATTCTGGTGTATATTTTTTGTTGTTGTTGCACGTGCCTTTCCTAATTTATTTTAAGCATATCAGAGATAAAATGTTTGAGTCACTCTAAAACAGGGACTATTTGTCAACTAAGACCTGACAGCAGGGAGGCTGCTGCCAAATGGGCAACTGGTGTCCAGGCTTCAGCTGGACTTGAATTTTCCTAATTGCATGTGTTGCTGGCAGCTGACAAACAAGAACATACCTAGCCATGTATCAGCTCTGTGCCATTCATTAATTTCCTCTCTTGAGCCAGTGTGTCTCCAGAGACTTCCCCCTTCTATCAGATCATTGCCCCCTAAGGGATGGATTTAAATTGCAACTATCTGGGAACTTTGATGTATGCCCTTGAAGGAAAACTCCTTGTGGAATGAAATGCTAGAGACTGATGTTTTCTTGTCCCTCAGCCTCTTCCCTTCTCCAATCAAACATCAGGTGCAAAAGGCAAGTGGGCAAACTGCTTGTGAGGAACTGCTGCTTCTCCACTTGGTGCTTTTTCCCTTATTCCCAGGAAAAATGCACAGCATTCATAGACGTGGGGCTGTGCTGATTTGGATAAATTTGGAGGAGAATATCCTCTGAGGGAGGGCAGGCTACAACCACCCCTTCCCCCTCCATGTTCGGGAGAAAAGAAATTTTCCTCAGAGGAAAATAAAAGAGATAAAAACTATTTATTTAATAAACACACAGAAAAGGAAAACAATGCTAAATAATAAAATTTCTCGCTATGGAAAGAAACCTGGGAAGATTTCAGAGTCCTTCTGTAGGTGTAGGTCCCTCTCCTCCTCCTCAGAGCTGGGTCCCTGTGGGTCCCCTCTGGGGCCTTGGAAGAAAGTTCTCCTGGTGTGTTCTGATGTTGTGGAATAGTCCAGAAGAGAAGAAGGGAAAAAACCCAAAAGTCCCAGGAAAAAACAAGTTCAACTCTCCAGAGGAAAAGAGCCGAGAGCTGGCTGGAAAGCAAGGGGTGCTTCCTCCCCGCTCTCGCTGCTGCAGCAGGAGAGAACCCAGAGGGGTGTCTGTGTCCTTGAACAATTGTTTTGAAAAGTTCTCTCAGTTTTTATCCTCTTCACCCTCTCAGGCTCAGTTTAAAGGGACAGACAGGCACAAAAATAATTTCTGGGCATTGACAGCAATAGGGGATACAACATCATAAAGCCACCCCAAGACAGAGGCTCTGAGATCAGCACTGCAGATCTAAGAGCAGAGCTTTCCCTTTGGTCTTTGCCTCTGGGTTGGGCTCTTGCTGAACCACTTGGCCTGTGGATGAGCAGCCAATCCCTGATGCCCTGCAGTGCAGGAGGCAGCCACAAGCCTCTCCTGCACAGAGCTTGGAATTACCAAGTTTGTCAGAACAAGTGGCCAGGGTGGAATGGATGCTGCCTTATCTAACTGATTGGAATGGCTATCTAACTTGGAATGGCTTCATGCTTCACAGTGCTTAACAGATGCTTTTTGAGGGACTTTAAGCAAAAGACAGCTACCAGAGGATAAGCTGTTTCTGAAGACATTTGGCTCTTGCAGCAAACACACTTGCCAAAGAAAACGCTGTGTTCCATTTCTGTGAGAACCCCTGGAAACATTTCTCCTGCTGTTGTCTGCTCCTCTCTGCTTTCTCAAGCGACTATTGTCCTCACTAGACAGGAAATCTCTTCCTTAGCCTCTTTTTTCCTCCATCAGGACTGCTTCTTTTGCTTCATTGCTTCTCCTTTTGCAAATATTACAGGTTTCTGCTGCCAGCTTCTTTATCTCCTTCTTTATTGTGTTGCTTTTCAGCCAACAGCCTTTCCAGAAACCTTTTTTATTTGTGGAAATCGGTAAGGAGGCAATTTCATGTCATCTAAAACAGCCACCAGACAGCTGCCTGCTGAAGAGCACTTCCATGGTGTGCAGAGCCTTGTTGGACACATCCCTGGCTGCAAGAATTTGCACGCCAGGCATCATGATGTATGTGGGGTATAAGCACTTAATGTGGCATATGACAGCATTTGATACTGAAAAAGATGAATTTTTTAAGCTCCAGGACAGTAAAAAACCTGAATTCTTTTGTCTACACATATTCAAGGGGGCACAAATCCAGCTTTTGCACAATTAAACCAAACTTTAAAGCAAGCTATATAGGGACTTGTTCCATCAAAGCATGGAATAATCTTAATCTGCCCTCATGTCTGGGGACACACACACACACTCTGAGTTGCTTCATGTTAAAGCAATGAAGAAAACTATTTTAAAACTTTTCTCCTTTCCAGACAGTAAATCTTTTGGTACCTAATTTTTTAAAGAGTGTGTCTGTGGAAAGGGCAATCTGGCTCAGGAAGCGAAAGCTTTCAAACTCTCTGAAGTTCCTCAGCCCTGTTTATCTGCTACCTCACCCAGAGATATTTAAAACAATCATTGGAACATTTCCTGTCTGATTTTCTTATCCCTGCATGGTCAATTCTTCCCACCTGTACTAATGCCTTACAAGGAACATTTGTTTTAACAGCAGGGTGTAAAGAAGTCCCCTTAAGTGATTGGCTTTGAATTTCTGTTATTAAGAAGTCTTGAGATGATAAACTTAGCCCCATTAATTGACTACAGAATCCACAAATGCTTACCCTCTCAGTAATATTTGAAATGCATAATATTAAATGCAAAATTCAGGTTCCAGCTGCCATATGTTCAACATCCATCACTCCACCTGGTTTTCCTCACAGTTGTTCTTGGGTGTAGGATGCAGACCAGGGATCCCTTCTAATCTCACTCCAACATTACTGCTGCTCTAGTGTGAACGTAGGATAAGAAAAATCAGATTCAGGCCTAGATATACATTAAGAATACAATTTTAAGTTACATCTGGCAAGCTTTCGTGGCATGTCAATAGCATGTAATCAGTCATGCTAATGACACACTGTAAAAAAGCTACAACCCACACAAAACATGGAGTGGGAACTACTTCCACTAAGCAGAGGCAACTGGGGTCTGGTGTCAACCTAACTGAGGTGACTGGCACAGAATAAATTAGTGCTGTAAGTAGGAGCAGAATGAGTCTCATGACATTGTCAGAACATTGCAATTAGTGGGGAAAAAACCCCACCACGTTCCCTGAAATGTCCTGCAGCAAAGGAAACCTGTGGGGCAATTCCTTCGGTGCTAAGATGTTTGAGAGGGTCACAGCCCCCTGTGTCTGGAGGCAATCAAAGATGAGTGGTTTATGGGTTGTGTGCAAGCCTGAGTTATTTCATGTACAGGGGTTTATTTGGTGATATGAATTTAATGAAGTTTACAAAGGAAAATATCTCCAATATTGACCCTAACATTGATTTCATATTTGAGGAAACACAAGCAGAGCATAGAGTAAACTCAGTGTCAGGAGGAAAATGATGGGAAAACAGCTAAGATTAGCTTCTAATCACAGGGGAAAATATGATAAAAACCCTAGGGTTCCAATTCTTTCAGCATTTAACTAGTTATATGATCCAGTGTGAGTAAATAAATCCCATCAGCAACACCACATCTTTATGAACAAGACAATCTTTAGGGTCCCTTCCAACCCAAACTGCTCCATGATTTTATGATTCTATAAGTCTGTGAGTCTGTGATTCTGTGATTCTTTGATACTATGATTCTATAAGTTTATGAGTCTATGAGTCTATGGTTCTATGGGTCTGTTATTATATGATTCTATGATTTGATGATGAAGTAGAGCTACTGCAGAGCAAGCCTGAGCCCAAACCTGTTGCCTATAATTGCAGAAATCCCCGCCTGAGTTTCCCAAAGCCATGATGCCACCACCTCTTACGACTGAAAAGGATCATTGTGTGTTGTTTGGGGGGGCCTTTGTGGAGGACAAAGGTCTGGGGACACCATAGAGGCTCCAGTTGTCCTATGCACCCAGTCTGTGACAATCTTGGGCAGCAAAGCTAAGGGGAAAGTCTCTTTTTAAACTCTCTGATATTGATTTGTTGTCTTCAAAGTCTCCTCTGCCCTGTCATGGCGGTGTTTCTGCTCTCACTGCAAAATATTTGACACTCTGTGATTCAGTTATAGAAGAGAGGGGAGATGCAAATCCATAATTTGAGTTATTTTCACTTGTTTTGAGCAGTCCAAAGTGCTTTGGAATTGTTTCAATTAGATGGGCACCTATTGTGGGTATTATGCTGAAGAAACAAAACAGAAATATCAGAGTGAACATATGAGCAACGTTTCCTGCAACAAATTGAGATTTTTTTGGGATGTATTTTGATTCTTTCATTTTCTTTCCCTTCTGGAATTCTAGAATGTATGCTCCAGTGGTCAGACCAACTCACCAGTGACGGTACCTCGCTCGTTTTGTGATGGAGCTGTGACAAGCACTCTGCTGGGGCATCCCATCCCTGGGTAACTCTGTGCACGTCAGGAAATTGAGTCCTGCAGGCTCCTGCAGGGCTGCACAGGCTGCAGTCCACAGCAGTTCTCACATGCTTAGAGTTAAGGACATGCCTCAATATTTCCAGGAGCGGGGCCTGCCTTCTCCCAGTGGGGAACTGTGCTCTTCCAGAGGCTTTTGCCCCAGCGTGCTTGTGGAAATCTGTCCCTTTAAGTCTTGCAGAGCTGAACTGCTCCAGTCTTCCTGTAGCCATTTTGCAAGTGCTGACTGCTGGGTGCTTGTTCTGGTTAGTACCTGTCCTGCTTTTCCACATGCCTCTCCTTCCACCTCTGCAGCTCATGTGTGATGATTCCAAAAAGGCTCACGCTGAGGTAAGTCTGGCTTTTCTTTTGTGTTTGATCATGGTGAAAATGCTGTAACACATCGTTTGTGGTATGAATGTCCACAGCTTTGAAAAATTGTCTCTGTTCTCTAGTACTGAAGAGCAGGGTCTGTTCCAGGATGCAGCACTTTGCCAGATTACACTGATTAAGCAGACTGCTGAAGGCTCCTTCTCTTGCAATCTGCAGGAATATTTCTATTTTTCTCTCTAGCTGAGGCAAATGCTTAAAACAGGTGCTAGACAGGTGCCCTGTTTATTACATAAATAAAGTTCATTTTTCTGTAGTCTTGGATTTGAAAATCCAAGGCAGAGGTAGCAGCTGAAGGTAATAAGAGGCATGGTAGCTGAAGGAAATGTGATGGGTCAAACAGATGCCAATTTTCAGACCTTTGTCATGCACTGAGACACTAAAAAGCAGCAGTGAATGTTGCCACCCTTGATACATCCCATATTATGGCAGCTAAAAATCTGGATGCCACTGAGTGGCTTAAAACTAGTTCTTGAAGGGTGATATGCAATAATACTGTGATAATGAGCATACTGGAATAATAACTTTGGAATAATAAAGAATAGTATTTGCAAGAAAAGGAAGTAAATTTGGAAGCCTGATTTCCATCACAAACCAAAAGTTTGAATTGAAAGAGCTGACAGGCTTGCCTACAAATTAATGTAACAGCAGGAGATCTACACAGCCTTTTCCTGTGAATGTAGTTACCCTGCAGGAAATTCATAAGTTTGCTCAGGAATCTACCCTTTTCTTCTGGAATGCCAACAGCTTATCCCAGGGAAAAGTGTGAGCAGTGGCTATTACCTCATCAAGCAGTCAGTTGTTACACTGCAAGATGACAGTCTTTTTCTGCTTTGTGCCTCTTCCAAGCTTCACAGGGGATTTAGGAAGAGCTGTTAAAACTATAAGGCAGAAAACTGCGGAAGTTGTCCCTGTTCTGCATTTGTCATGTACCACAGCCTGAAAAAAAAAAAAAAAAAATAAAAGCTGCAAGAGTGGGGAATGCTGAGCTGGCAGAAAGTGGAGTGCAGGGATGCAGACAGAATCAGTGCCTGTGTCCTGTGCTGCTACAAAATGTGATGCTTGGGAAGTGCTGAGTGTGTTTTCAGCTCCCAAGCCTGGATCTTGCGACCTGTGATTCTTCTGTGGTGGTTTGAGTGTTTGCAGAGCTCACTCTCAAGCAGAGGTGCTGCTGATAGATGAATATTTAACCCCTTGCAACAGCCATAGCAACATCTTGCCTGCCTTGTGTGAGTTGTGCTTCTGAACTGACGTGCTCTGAGAGAGCTCTGCAATCCTGAATTGCAGCACAGTTCAGTCTGTGCTCTGCCCTGGGTCAGCCACCACTCACTCACAATTTCAGAACCCCAGGATGGGTCAGGCTGGGAGGGAGCACAGTGGGTCACTGGTGCCACCTCCCTGCTCCAGCAGGGCCATCCCAGAGCACACAGCACAGGATTGTGTCCAGATGGGGCTGGAATAGCTCCAGTGAGGAGACTCCACACCCTCTCTGGTCTCTGTTCAGGGCTCGGGCACTGCCCAGGGAAGAAGTTCTGCCTCCTGTCCAGGTGGAAGTTCCTGGGATCAGTCCCTGCCCGTTCCTCTGGTGCCATTGCTGGGCCCCCGGAGCAGAGCCTGGGCCCTGCCCTGAGCCCTCCCTGCAGACAGGGACACCCAGGGCTGAGGGCCCCTCTCAGCTGGGGCTCCTCTCGAGGCTGAACAGCCCCAGCTCCCTCAGCCTTTCCCTGTCAGGGATGCTCCAGGCCCTAAATCATCTCCTCAGCCTCCGCTGGCCCCGCTCCAGGAGCTCCCTGTCCCTGCTGTCCTGAGGAGCCCAGAGCTGGGCACAGCACTGCAGATGGGCTGAGCAGGGCTGGGCACAGGGGCAGCAGCACTCCCTGACCTGCTGGCATTGCTCTTCCCAATGCACCCCCAGACACCACTGACATTCTTGGCCCCCAGGGCACTGCTGGCTCATGGACAGTCAAAGCAATCTTAAATGGTGGGCCCATGGTGGGTGAGTTTTCCTTTTGGAGCAGTGGAAGTGGTTCAGCTGGACACCGGGGCAGAATGGGAGTGCTCATCCCTGCAGGATCTGACACGCCCCTGGGTTTTGTGAGTCACTTCAAACACCATCAGCAACAGAGGCTGCTTTCTCAGCCTCCTGCTTTTGGTGCAGTTGCCGTAGGAAGATTTTTCCATGGACTTGCAGCCCAAATGTTGCCTTTACAGGGAGTAGAAAGCATTGTCTGGTGCAGAAGAGACGCCTGTTCCCGAGTGCATGCAAACGTGTTTTGATGTGCTGCCTTCCTACTCCTTGGCTTGTGTTATGGGAACAACATCAATATAGTGGGAAATCCTTTTAAAACGTCTAATATTTCACTGTGACTTTGAAGGCTGCTGCCCTGGCCTGTGGGACAGAGCTGTGCTGCCATCTCAGAGGAATGTGACCCTGCCTTTCTCCACACGTAGCCACCCTGGCTGAGGGTCTCTTCTGATCAAGCAGACGGTGTCTTTCCATTCAACCACCTTCCACTCAGCCATTGAAGAGAACTTAGTTCTGCCTTGCTGTCCAGCTGTTATTTTACAGCTCTGTGTTCCCAGATTAAGGAACCGGTTGTATTTTTAACTCCCAAAATGTCTTTCCCATTAGCGCTTTCCCACTTGATCTGCGTGGGTGGCCTTCAGCTCCTTGGCCCCAACTAATGCTTAACCTTAGTCAATCTTCCAGAGCTGGTTTATCCTGTCCCCTGCCCAGCCCAGGACAGGACAATGGGTCATTGTCTTGCACCCAATATGTCATCTCTATTGTAAACTGCTCATTTGAGGACTGAGGATTTGTCCCCACTGCCAAATGTCCAAAGAAGTTGTCTCTTCCCCCCTCCTTGCTCTCTCTCCTCCCTCGTTTGAGGCTGTTTGGCCTGGGATTTCCATCTCTGTCCTGGGAAACCTTTCATTTGTGGTCAGTGTTGACAGCTTTAACTAAATTTTCAGAGCTCATACTTGTGCTGAAAGCACCTGGGACTTCCCCTTGACAGGACAGCTTAATTTGAAATGCTGGGATTTGTAGGTAAACCGTACTAGGGACAAGTCTTTCAGCCCATGGGAGGCTTCTGGAACTGCAGAGTCCATTAAAAAAAAAACCTCTCATGGAGTAAAAAGGGAATCAATAACTGTATATATAAATGTATATTTACCTGTGATGAGCAATTCTATTTTTTATTATTTGGGGGGAAAACTAATTTCATTAAGGGCTAGATTCATGTTTTCTGGGCACTTCATTCCAACAGTCCCAAAAATCCCTCTCATTTAGCCCAACCCCCTTTCTCCTCATAGGTAGTTCCTACTTTTGGCCTGTCAGTGCATGTTGGACCAGGAGACAAACAAAGTGGTCTGCAGATAAGGCTGTGATCCTGACAGAAAATGAGTCTATAGCCTCATTCTGTCCTTCTTTTGAAGTCTTTGATGGAATTCTCCACTCCCTAAGACAGGGGTGCCCAGCCTGCAGCATACAAGCTGCTTCCAGCTGGCCAAAAGATTAATCGCACAGTCTGGTTTTGGCCACCTTTCCTTAGAGTCCCTCACATTTGAGTGACAGACTAATAAATTCATCTGGAGAACTAACAAGGACAGAACAAGAAATTAACTGGGAGGGAAAAGAGATGTGAAAGCAAGTATTGGTGCTGTCCTGACAGCAGTTTGCCAGCTGCAGTGACAGATGGTGGCTCTTTTCTTTTAACACCTCTGGATCTCCACAGTGAAGGATATTCACCTACCCTGACATTGAGGATGACATTAAACAGCATTTAAGCCTGTGTGTTTGCTCTAAATCTTCCATAAAGTTTTGGAGCTGTCTAGCAAGGACTTGGAAAAGCGTAGGACTTTACTGCAGCAACTTGCCCAAGTCTTGGATGGGGTATATGGATGGTAGGAGGGATAAATTCAGATAAACAGTTTCTTTGGGCATGTGACTAAAATATTCACCTGCAGTTGTAGCAACCTTTAATCAGCCATTGGAATAAGAGGTACAAGGAAAGGATAAACTAATCTCACATCACTACCTAAAAGATTTTCTGCTTCCTCTGCACCTTTCAGAGAGTGCTGCTGTCAAACCCCTCATTTGAAGGGAAAGGTCCAGTTTGCCTTCAGACACTGGGGTGGTCACCTCCATCACTGAGGTGGCCTCAATGACTTCACCCCAGATCCAAAGCTGTTCCCACAGAGTGACTTTTCTCCCTGGCATTTCCAGTTATCCCTGCATGTCACTGACTGCTCTTTCCCCAGCACCTTGTGCAGGCAATTACATTCATATCCAAGTCCAGCTGAATGACTTTTTCAAGGAAGAATTTGTGAAGTGCTGCCAAACGTTTTACTGCTAATTTTGTGCTTTGATTTCTAAAAAACAATGAATGATGAGTTTTATTTGGTGTGTTCTCTTCATTGCCCTATAAATCCATGGTGTTTTATTGACCATGGTTCAATTATCAAGCACATAACTCAGGGCCCACTAGAAATTTTTTGAAGCTTTCTGCAAACTTCCATGATCTTTGGATCAAGTCTTAAATGCTTGCAGATTATCTTTTGTATTTCTTTTATCCTGGGATTTTCAAGCAAAATTTATAGGATGGGAACTAAGAGGGTTGGTCATCTTATCGTTCCATTTGGGATTTTTTTTTTAGTGAATGACTATAAGTGCCAGGAATAAAATCACTAATGAACCTTATTATTACCCTGATCTGTAAAAATATTTGAGCATGTGCTCAGCTTAAAGCATAGGATTAATTTTACCAACTTCTTGACAGCTCTTTTCCCTTTATAAATGGACATGAACTTAAGGGCTATTTTGGATCGAGACTTATGCAAGGAGTTAGAGTGAATTAAATCCACTTTAATGTAGACCAATTATGGAAGCCATAATGTAGCCATTATGGAATGGCTCTCAGTAGATCCTGATTGTGGTTTTGGGGATTTTGGTTTGGTTTTTTTTTTTTTTTTTGTTTGTTTGTTTTTTGATAATGTATCTATAAACCACTCCTACAGACACTGTTAGCAGAGACCCACTAAATGGTTTAAGAACGAAAATCTCCCTGGCAGCAGAATTTCAGCACAAGCTATTATATTTTACTCTGTTGGGAAAGGAATGGGTCTTGCAATGCAGAGGGGGATAAACCTCGAGATTCATTCAGGGGGATGAACCCTGTGAGGGAAAAAAATCCCAATTACTGCTATTATCAAGGGTCAGCTGATTTTCCCCCCTTTGTTTGCAAACTTTTGGATATTGTTTTTCCTCATTTTCTGCTATTCTTTCCTAAAGTTGATTTTTGTTTGAGCTGCAGTTCTGGCTTTCCAGTGAATGTCTTGGTATCAGCTTTTGTGTTAGTTTCTATATTCACACCTCCCAAGCTGTAGCTGTTCACTTATGGAGACTGCACTGTTCCCACTGAGCAAGTCATTGCCTGGGGCAATGGAATATTTAGTAAACACTTCATGGAAGGATGGATGACCTCAGAGCTGACAGAAGTGGACACTTCAGATTGTGTTTAGACACTGTAACTTGTCTGGTATTTATGAAGATTTTATGGAAAAGCAGATGAAGAGAAAAATCTCAAGGAGATTTTCCTAGCCACGAAGTCAAGTTTGTATTTGCAAACTGAGCCATTATCGAAGGCTGGTAAAAGCTTCAAAACTCAGGATGTGATGCTTGATCAGGATCAATAATTTCGTTTTATTTCAGGTTTTAGTTCTAGAATGTTTCTAATGTAGTACAAGTTATCTTGCAAATTATGCTCAATAATAACTACTGAAAAATGCCTGGGAAAGCCCAAACCATGAAGTTTCTGCTGAATTAAAACGAAACTTGCTTGGGCACCACTGTTCAGCAGGACTGGGTTCTTTGTCTTTGCTCCAAATAAACTGCTCTTGCCTAAAGCATTTTTGTTTCTGCCCAAGAGCATCTTCACTGAGCCTGCAGTGTGCACATGCTACCTTCATCTCCCAGTTTTCTTGTTCTGGCAATAGTATGGATTTCAGAATTTAATTCTGAATGCCAGTACCTGCACATCTAACTTTGACTTCTCATCACTTCTTCAAACAAAACCAGGCCACTGAAGTTCCATCTGAAGCAAGAACCAGAGTTTATTTTGAATTCTCTGCATTGTGGCTCTCAGGGAAGACTGTTTAGTTGGTGGCATGGAAAGCCCCTGGTCAGCTGCATCAAATCAGTCTGAGATGTGTCAACAATATCCCTCTGTGCAGGGCAGATGTAATTTAGAGCATGGGAGTGTGGGTCCCTATAATCTATCACATTAAATAATTCCACCAGCATCCATCATGGACCTACACAGGCAGCAGCTACGGGGCACACAGAAATTGAGAGTCTGAGCTTGTACAGAACCCACCACCTGCTTTCAAATGTCACAGATGTAATTCCAAGCTTTATTGTATCAGTAAAAACTGGGACTAATCCCACTGAAGTCAGACATTAAACCTGCATGAGATCAGAATAAAGCTAAGTATTCATTAGTTGTATGTGTGACTTAGACACTTTCCACTATTCGCATCATTTTTTTCCTGTACATTTTGGATGCAAATAAACTGTTCAAGAGCAAATACTGCTAAACAATATCCCACAGATTTTGCCTTTCATTTTGTATGAACGAGGTCCAGACCATTGCAGCATTGCCTTGATATTTCTTAGACTTGGTTTCTGAAATGGCACTATGGATCCTTCCGTTTGAGATCTCATGGAGGGAGATGAAGGGGCTGCCCAGGATCAGCCTCTGGGATGATGGAGTTGGCCTTGTGCTGCCTTTGCCTGGCTGCTGTGAATAGGGAAGTTCATTCTGCAGCTATTCTGTCACTGCTCTCCCGTTTTGTGCCACTGACACCCTCGAGTCTCCCTGGCATTTAGGAAAAGAGAGGAAGGAGCCACAGGGATTTCTGAGCTCCTCTCCTCAATCTAGTCTTGGTACTGAGATGCTTTTCATTGTCACTCACATGCAAATTCTCCCTGCAGTGGGAAACTTCATCACATAGTTTTGTAGTGAAGGGAAAATAGGTTGCTAAATAACTCTACTCAATGAGAATTTTCCTCTTTCTGTCTAAGTTCTATTCTCCAGCGCCCTCATATCCCTCTGAGAAAAGTACAGGCAGCAGGCCCTTTCTCAGCAACCCATATCTTCCATTTCTGTGGAAAAAAAAAATTAAAAAGCCATGGGAGTTTGAGACAAAACGGTTCCCATGAGAACTCCCTTTTGCATAATTGCTGTTATCTGATTATGGTGGGAATAGGGTTATTTTTCACCTTTACCCTCGCCTAGGACAAGTACCATGTCCTGACACCAAGTCTCAGAAATCCAAGATTATTGACCTAGAGAATAAGTGCCTCTGAGTCAGATCCTGAGATCAGGAGGATCCTCTTGGCTGCATTTTATGTGTATGAGGGATCTAGCTTTCAAGGAGGCAATGTAATAATTATTGCCCATCCATCTACCACTCCTTCTTGCCACCAGCTCTCCAGCTGACCAGATTCTACCTCCTAAAGTCTTCAAACATGTGGTAGCATGGCATAGACACTGTGGCCGTGGCAGCTGAGCTCTCACTCTCTGCAGAAAAAAAAAATTCCTTCCTGGTAGTTTTATCCTTAGGACATCAATTCAGGGATCATGCTCTGACCTGAGATTTGGCTCATCTATTGGGGTTATTCTGAATGCTCTGTCAGCAGCGTGGAAATGAGCACATTTCTGTTTTCTGAGCTTAATGGGAATCACATTGAGTAGATTCGTGCAATAACAAAGATTATAAAAATTATGCTCCATGTGAGCAGTCGGCTGTGTCACATACAAATCTGACTCGAGATATTTGTAATAACTTGACAAAAGCTGTCATTCAATATTTTAAAACATATTTAATCTCTGAGCCTGAAAACCAATTCTGTCATTTTCACATGTTTGTTTTCACTCTCTGCTGTACAAGTGTGGGACATACAACTCTCACATTGCTCAGCAGCTTTAGAGCCATGTTTCTGCTTCATTATCCACAAAGATTGCACACCACAAACCTCTACAAGCACTAAGTTGAGGTGGTTACTTTACAAAATATGGTGTGTAAAGCAAAACCAAGATTTGTATTAAAATTCCTCTCTGAGACACTGAGAACATAAATAAGAATCAACAGAGGTTATTTGCAGTTCTAGACACAGTATTTTGTCACATACTTCCATTTACAGGACTTTTTTCTTTTGTAAATTGCTGCTAAATATATGTGTACTGGTCATACCAGACAGTTGAAAACTTATTTTAAAACCTAAATCCCTGGAACTAGACGAAGTAATGAACAATTTTTATGAACTCATGTTAAAAACTTGGCTTGTTTTGTGTGGTGGATAATGCTTCCAACTTGGGCTCCCTCTCATGCGTTCAGCTTGGGTTTAGTGCCTTCTGAGCCAAATTTTGCCCTCACTTAACAGCTTCATAGTCCTGAGTGCTGAAAACAGGGGCTGCACGGGGTAACTGAGAGCAAGGCTTCATCATTTGTGCTCAGTGAGCGCGGTTAATTCCTCATCAACACAGGGGGATTAACCCCAATTAATAGAGGTTCATTTTGCTTTTGAATCACTGCTACAGATGATCTAATGGTATTTATTTAACCCTTATCATAGCAGCAAAGGGCCTTTCATCTGATGTTACAGTTGAACAGCTGAATTCTCCCCCAGTTTGCGAAAGCTCTGCAAGATGTTTGCCACCCAATGGCTCCGACTCCCTGTATTTTTCAGCACTTCCTTTGCTTTCCTCACACCCTCCACAGGAATATTTTTGCCTAGAGGAAAGGCCCATGCTGCCTGCCTCCTTAGCAGCCTCCCCTGGATGAATTATCCGGTCTATCAATGATTCTGTCTGCTCTCTGTGACACAGGTGAAGAGTGACAACGTGCTGTGTTTTGGAGGGGGTGAACACTGCAACCACAGCAACCTTTTACAGAAGTTACACCCAGATTCACACAAGGCGTGTTTATGTGAGCTGAGAAATTGTCCTCCTGCCAAAGATCATCCCTGGAAGTGCTCAAGGACAGGTTGAATGTGGCTCTGAGCAACCTGATCTAGGGGAAGGTGTCCCCGACCATGGCAGAGGGGTTGGAATGGGATCATCTTTAAGGTCATTCCCAACCCCAACCATTCTAGGATATCCTGGGCATCTGATCCATTGGACATACAGAAAGCAACCCTTGGTCATCAGCCCTTGGTTGTGCAACTCAAGACTGAAATCAGAGCGGGAGATGTGTGAAGGTGGATGCAAAGACGGCACAGGGCTGCCTCACTCTCTCTTTGCTCCTTGGTTGTTGTGTACAAAGCCACTTCTCAATCAGCCTGATCATGATCTCACCCAATTGTGTGGGTAAGAGCTCCAAAATAGGTCCCTGTGATCAAAATGTCAGGAAACATGAGGTCAAGACATCAAAAGGCCAGTTCCGTGGTGAAAGTATAGCTTTCAGGTGCCGCTGGCTTCAAAGCTCAGCCCTAAAACAAAGGAGAAATCTATATTTGGGGACATTCATGCAAAGCATTACCGCTCGTTGTTCATCCGAGGTGCCAAAGCAGCTAGAGGTTACCAAAAGCAAACAATCAAAAAAAACCCAAAAACCTCAAAGGGACCAAAAAAAAAAAATAAAAACAAGAAAGAAAATTATCCAGCTCACGGATGTAATGAGCTTCAGGAAAAGAAATACTCTTTTTTTTTATTTTTCCCCCTAGAGATTTGGTATTAGTCATTAAACTAGGGATGTCATGGCTGAGCTCTGCAATCACCTGCCCAGGACTGCAGGGACCCACAGTGGTAGCGAGTGGCTGACTTTCCCGAGAAAGTTTTTTGTTATCCTCATAATGCTTGGTTTTTTTTACACCACATCTGTGCTTGCTTCGTCATTCTGCCATCTGCTGTAACAAAATACAGACAAAGCATTTCAGAGAACAAACCCCTCCACACTTTAAAATGCTCCAAGCCAGAGCACAGCCTTTTACTTCTCACAAGCTGTAGTGCTTATTCTCCTATCCTCCTCCTCCTCCTCTTCCTCCTCCCCCTGCCCCACATCCATGATGAATTACACACGCTTACCAAGCATGGAGAGCACAGAATCCCATTGCTTTTGCCACAATGTTTCTATTAAATGAAATGAATGTTCCTGTGCTTGGCTTCACTGCGCAAACACGTTCGCTGAGAGGTCAGAAATAGCAGGTCGTTATCATGAAATTTTTAATTTTGAAACTCCCAATCAGGCTCGTTTCCTGTTTGGTATTGTCTGCAGATACACAATGCAAAAGCCTCAGGTTGCTAAAGAATCGAAATAACAGAGTATGAGCAGACTGGTTTTGAGCACACACTCTGTAAAGTCCAGTCAAAGTTTCTTCCTGGTGCAGCCACACAAATCTCTTGGTAGCAGTAAACTCTCTGCACAGACTTCATTCCTGAACACATGTTCAAAGGTGATAAAATAAATGCAGATGGTTTCCCAAAACCTCGGTGGAGCATTTTTTGCTGTTACTTAATGGACTGGAAAAAAACTAGGGGAAAAAAAGCAGAGAAAATACAGTTTGACACAGACAGGCAATTTCAGAATAGCATTTGATCATTTGGGAGTAAATCTAAATAAAATGTGTGTTTATAATGATCTATTGGCAAAACAACATTGACAGAGCATCTGAGCTGCCTAATGGAAGTGATTTTTAGAATGCTTAAATTAAACTGGTGTTGAGAGCTGCATATTTTGCTTAATTACTTAACACGAACAAAATAAAAGTTGGATAGGAATTTTAAATTCATTGTGCCATGACCAAAGTTGACAATAAAACCATCCCCGGCTACAGTGAAAAGAGAATTAGACCTTAACAAATTTATTACAGGCTTTGTTTACAAACTCGTTACAAAATTATACAGCATCTTATGTGTACACAGGATTTACAGGAACGCGTTACTGATGTGTGGGATTGCTTTGCTCTCTGGTCGAGATCTGCAGGTTTTTCTTTGCTTGGGGCCTGATCCAGCTTCCACCGGAGAAGGTGAGATTTTTTTTCTTTTTTTTTCCCATTGACTTCAGTGGAAGCTGGATGAGATCCAGGGGGTAACACTTCCGCTCATTGTTTTCCTGGGGTGGGAAAGAGGCAGCCGGTCTAATAACCGTACACACCACGCTCCGTTCTCATCTCATGGGTTTCAGATGACAGGCATATTGACTCCGAGACATTTTTGCTGGCTGCTTGTAAAATACTTGTTAAAGTCAAGAGTCAAAGACCAGTTCCTGTTGCTGGATTTACAGTGGAAAATGACAAATGGCTTTCTTTGAACCTTTAAAGAATGAACCTCCCTTGATTCTCAGTGAGCAGAAATAAAGGCATTAGCATCAACTCTGATGTTGTTTACATTGTTATAAAGCTACATTTTCTTCCCTGTCTTCAATAGATTTTTTTTCTGGATTTGCAGTGATGTGAACAAAAGTGACATCCACACTGCAGGAACAAGGTAGTTTCTGATAAATGGGATTCCACCAGCTAAATTGGTCTTCTTACCTCCTCTTCTCACATGGAGATAGACCTATGTGGCACAGTGAAACAAGGAGATCTCTAAAGTTAATAATCCATGACCATATCAGCTCTCAGTTGATCCCCAGCATCTGCAAATGATCTTTATTTGGAAAGTCAGGGTGTAAAAATCAAGGTTTTGTTTTACAAAAAAAAAAAAAAACCAACCCAACAAAAACCCAGAGGGACAGAACTCTGAAAAATATGCTTATTCCCCAAAGCCAAAGAGACTAGTTAAAACTTAAACTTTCCTACTAGGAAAAGTAGCAAAATCTCTGTGGGGTTGGGTTTTTTAAAAAAATGTTTGCCAAGAAATGATTACTGTTCTAGTCAGATCTATCTGATACTGAGTTCCTTGTTACATTACATCCTCTCATTTTAATGACTGCCTTGGTATTGAACCTGTGAAGTTGCTATTGCTTGAAGCAAAATTAGGATTTAGTGCTGCAAGGTGATGATATGTCCTGTGAGGTAAATACCCTGGCCTCATGCTGAAAATTGAGATGGCTCTCAAAAGCTTTGCTTCTGGCCTCCTCTGAAGAAAATACCCACGTGCTCCAACCTGGCTTTCCAAGACACAACTCCAGCTCCCTCTTGGTTTTATGCTGTGCAGCACTCCCTGTAAGGGATTAGGGGAGACCTCACAGTTTGCTGCCTTTCACAGCCTGTTGCATGTTTGAAACTGGTTTTCCAGGAGTGAAAGCTGTACGAACAAAGGTATCCTGCAGCCTTGTGTTTGAGGGCTCTGATCCCACTTTCATGATGCTGAACTCGCTATGGCAGTGAAAGCTGTAGCTGTGAAACTCTCAGAAAAAAAACTGAGGGGAAAACTTTTCGAGTAGCTGGTGTTTCCCAGCCCTGGCTGTGGGTTGGATCTCTCTGGACACAGATAACATGCAGCCCAATCGGAATTCTGTTGCTAGCCATGAACTCTCATTTACTTCATGGGAGTGGGATCCCATCCAGGGCATTGCACAGCTAATGTGTAATGGGCCATCTCTTCAAGTAGTGTCATTATTCCTGTCCCTAGTGGAGCTGCATGGCAATCCAAAGAAGAGTTTGAGGTAAATACATGCTAGCACGTTACTCTGTCCTAAGCAACAATTCATCAGTTTAATTGAGGAACTTCAGGATAACTACAGACATCAGGGGTTTTAGCCACCATCCATTTCACATCCCTGTGAAAGATACCAGGTTTCTCAAGCAGTTCAACACATTTTTCCCCCTGGGAAACATGGAAAATGGATTGCTGAAGAGAAGGAAGCCTTCATACGGGCCTGTGGCTTTGATATCCACGCCAGGATATCGTATCTTTCTTTACTACAATTTGCAAGCCAAGGGCTCTTTTAAGGTTAAGACACCACCAGCTTTGTTTCTAATTTATAAACTCAGACAGAGAGGAATGATCCAACAACGCAAACAGAAGACAATTGATTTGTGTGAGGAGGAAGAGGCTGATCACAACAAACCATCTTTTATGTATTATATTAATGATCATTTTAGATCAGTTCTTGGCTTCAGTAAGTTTTGGCTACAAATACTTCAGATTTTTTTCATATTTTTTCAATGATGCACCGGCAGCATTAGAAACAGTTGCAAAACAAATGTGCTTCCAAAACACAAAAGGATGATCCTGGATTACTAGCAGCCATTCTGAAATGCTAACAGAGGGAAAATGGTCATTTCACCAGCAGAGCTGGCATAATACACAGAAACTTTATTTTAAGGCTACCTGATGCCTGTAAATTTGACATCGTCTGCAGGGTACAAAACGTATTTTGGTCCATTTTTCTTTTTGGTGGTGAGGAGTCAACACTGTGGATCCAATTAAATATGAACGTATAGAGCAGGGAATATAAATATGTACACAACTCTTGGCATTGATCTGATTTTTAACAAGTTTACTAAATGACAGTCACTGGTTTGACAATACTGAATGAAAAATACTGATTTTACACAGATTTTACAGGAAGGTTACGGTATGCTGCCGGCAAGCAGTGTCACAAACATAGTCTAAAAACCCCCGGAGTTGGCCACAGCAGAGGCACACACCCTTTGCTCTTGTTTATTGAAAGAGAAAGCTTATATACTGTAGATTTGCTGAAGTTTAATAAATAAGGTCAACTTATAATATATATAAAACAATATAAACATTTATATGCTACATGCATATCATATAATTTAAAGTAATAATTTATATAGCAAAGAGATGCACATCTATGTTCTTCCTATTTTCCTGGACAAGGCGCACACGCAGGAGGTGTCTATCCTTATCCACCTCCAGCCCACCAGTTTGTTGTTTTCTGAAGTCAGTGCTCTGACATAAGTTTGGGATGTCTTGCATTGGGAGTTCCAGTGCTTGTCATCAATGCCGCGGCAGCCGTTTTTTACGGGCTTGGCCTCTTTACACCTCGTTTCGTAAAAGTATTGCTTAACCGGAGAGTTGCCTGTTTTAATTTCTCCCAGAACAGTCACCTGGTGTCCCCTAATGTCGATGGCGGAGGATTTGTCCGTGACCCACAAACTTTCACTGTCACAAACGGAGTATTCCCCCCGGTGGCCCTTGTGCTCCGCGTACCTCTTCCGCCGGGAGGTTCTGTTCACCACCACGGAATTCCCGATGTAATCCTCCATGAGGTACAGCGGTGGTGGCTCCAGCGGCGTGTTGTCACTCAGGAGGACTCGGGGCGAGTTGTAGCGTCTCTGCTGCCTTAAGAGTTCTGTATCCACTGAGATAACTGGCTGGAAGTCTGATTTCACATTTTCCTCTCCATCCATGTCTTGCTGAGTGTCTGTTTTCTGCACCGTGTTTTGATAGTTTTCCTTAATGTCTACCATCTGCTTAGAAAGCTTGTTTTTTAAAATGTCTGCCTGAATGAGTTTAATAATAAGAGAATTTATTGAATCTTCTGGCAAACTCCTTTGATCCATGTTGGAAGACTGGATGCCACGAAGGTAAGCGAGAAATATCACATAAAACAAGATGGACATCACCTTGTTCACCTGTAAGATCTGCAAAGAAGCAGAAAGTCAACGTTAAAATAATCCAAGAGGAAGGTTTACTAGAGGCTGTAAACATGAAAATTCGGAATTTTTTAGTAACATCTGTATCTTTAAAGATACATATATAGAGATAGAGAAACACAAGCTGTGTGTTTCTTTGTGGATACTATTTGTTATGCTTTATAACAAGTGCAACTCTCTTCTGAATTTTTTTTTTTCAATATTTCATCTGTATTTTAGGCCTTGCTTTTCCTCTTTCCATGCATAGTGGTGTATATATCAGTTAAGCTCTTTCTCTGCAGAGGTAGGTAGTTCTTGGCATAGTATGGCCAGGGCTTGGCAGCAGAGAGAGGCCAAGTTACTTCCACAGAGTTCATCCCACAGATAAGATTAGTTTCAAAATTGCAGGATCACGCAGGGTAGAAAATTGTATCATGGTGTAAAACAAAAAAGTTCTGACTTTGCTAAATTTGTCAGGTTTTGTGTGCTGAGATCTCTCAGACCCATCAAATTAATATTTATCAAATGTCTTCTGTTTAGTGTTACCATAAGAAGTAAATAAATCCAGTGTTTCAATAGTGCTTTTGTTCTCTTTCTCTCTTTGGTAAGAGAAAGGGTTCTTGAAGGAAAGTGATGCAGTCAGGTGAGAGAGTGGTGATTAGGCCTCTGTGATACAAGTGGGGAATTCAGATGGACCCCCCGACCATTTTGTAGGGGTTATTTTCAGGACTGGGGGTTGCTTATTCGGTGTTTTTTAAAGAAGTCGCTTCATTACATTTCTTTAAGGTGAAACAAAACTGGCAGCAATTAGAAATTAGAACAGATTGAGGACATCCCTCTTCCCACCACCCCCTAAAATGAAAAAACCTTGTTCAAAGATTCAGTATTTTGAAAACCACTCCTAAAAGTGTGCTGCTTTTATTTACAATGCCATGTGCTGCTCTTTGTGGACTCCTGAGGTCCCTTTCTAATCCTACCTTCTGTCCATGTCCTAGGAGCTCATTTGTCACTTCTTTTTAAGCCTTTCTGTCATCTTGTTTGTGTAGCTGAGAGCCATGAGCAACTGTCCAGGGAGGTGTTCCTTCTCCTTGTGTATTTGGGCACCTGTACATTTGGTATTTGCATTTATATTTAAATGAAATCAATTATCAATGCAAAATACTAAGTGATGGAAGCAGACCATTCTCTTCAGAGCACACCTGTTTGTAAACTTGCTGCACAAGTAGTGGATTGAAGGAGAAAATACAAAACACCTCTTAGAGCACCCTCATAATCTGTGATAAACCGTGACTGTAGCACTGCTTCAAGTGACTCAGAAAAGCCTTGGATTTGATTTCTCTGCTCTGCAAACACATCCAGCACGTGTCAGAGACCTATAGCACTCTGGGATGAGGGCATAGAGTCACAGACCGTGGGACAGAGGGAGTTGGAAGGATCCTCAGGACATCATCTAGGCCAGTCTCACTGCTCAGAGCAGTATCAGCCAGGGCAGCTTGCAGAGAGCTCTGCCTACTCAGGTTTAGAATATCTCCATGGATGGAAACTCCACAACCCTCTAGACAACCAGTTCCAGAGCTCGACCACCTTTAAATTTAAAAAAGTATAAAAAATGCATGTACCAGCAGTATTTCCCAAACCTCAGTTTGTTCCCATTGCCTCTTCTCCTTTCACGGACACCCCTGAGTAGAGCCTGGCTCCATCTTTATTACTCCCTACTGTGAGGTATTTCTACACTTCAGTAAAATCCCGCTGGGACTTCTCTTCTGCAGCATGAACAGCCCCATCTCTCTCAGCCTCTCCTCCTGGTGCAGTTGCCCCAGTCCTAAATAATTTTCATGGACTCACTCCTGTACTAAGGAGCCCAGAACTGGACACAGCACTCAAGATGTGCCTCACCAGTGCTGAGATGAGGGGAAGGATGCCCTCCTTCAACACTGTGAGTTCTCTGTGAGGAGAAATGGTGGAAACATCAGACCTCCTGAACAGAAAATTTTCTACTTAAAAAAAAAAAAAAAAAAAATTCACCATTTTCTGTTTAAGAGGGTGAACCATTTTCTGTCTAAGAAGGCAAAGGAAAAAAAGAATAAAAAATCTTTTACTGTACGACCTTCTATCCACTCTAAACAAAACTCCTTTTTGCAAGATTGAGTCCCCACTTCATAGTTTGGAGCTGCAGCAAAATTAGAGCCACCCTCTGTGGATGTGTGAGCTGTCCTTTTATGGACAAGAAATGTGTTTTCTCCATTCTCAGTTTGTCACAGTATGAGTTCACCTAAATCTAGACTGTTGCTTGCAGCAATGTTTTGCTTTTGGGGGGTGGGGGGGGAAATCGAAGATGTTCAGTTACCATACAATTACTGTCATACCTAAATAAATACTAACTTAATGTAGATGGATCTCAGAGCCCAGACCTTTCTGGATAAAAAATTGCTGTGCAATTTCGCCTTCCCTCAGCATAGGATTTGCTTTTAAAAACAGTAAAAATATTATTAAACAGATGTCATTGAGCAGATTTCTCGCAGCACCCGGAATCCACACGCCGGGCGACACACGAGCCCACAGGATGGTGAGCAAAGCTCTGACAAGGCTCAGCTCAAAAGCCAGAAGCATTATTCATGCCAACATGCAGCTGCACGCAATCACTGCTCTGCTCAGTCTCAAATCTAAGTGGCACTAGCAAAATACACAAGTTGGAGCAGGTGATGAGGTGGGAAAAGTAAGGCTGGAGTTCCTGCAGGCTCTCTTTAATGTCACGCTGCACACAAAAAGGAAGAGCTGGGGACCTGAGAGTTGGAGAAGCTGAAATGAGCTATTTTTCTTCCCTGTGGAGGGACCCCATTAATGGGAAAAATGTTGAAAAGTATTTTCCTGAGCTTCATGTGAAAAGTCTTATGGATTTGGTGGGAAAGATGTTAACTTTGAATTTCTATGTGTCGTTTGATTTATGCTTCACAAATTATTTGCTGCAATAGTAAAAAAGGTTTCAGAACAAATATTTATATTTTTCTGGTTGCAAAACTTGGAGAGAAACCACAACGGCTCAGTGAGATTACAGTTTTCAGGGAGTTCCTCTGACCTAGGAGGTTCATAAGTGCTGTTCAGAAGTTTTAGTCCATGACCAAAAATTGTCAGGCTGTCCATAAAGTCCAGCACCTCAGAGTATGTTTAAGGCACTATTCTAGTGATGCCATGATGATTTTTGTCTTTTATAACCCTGTTATACCTTTTTACAATTTCTGTATTCTTGGTGCTTCTTGCCCACATTCCTGGACTTGTTTGTCAGGCTGGGAGACTGAACATTTCAGAAGCTTCGCAGTGAGGGATCAGTGTGCCCAGAGCCCAAGGGCCTCTCCAGAACACATTTTGTAAACTCAGATAGAACCATCCAGGGGAAGGTTCCTTGGGGAGGGGGCTCACTGGAGCCTCTCCCTGGGGAATCTTTGATAGATGTGCTAATTAGTAACAGCTCTAATGTGACCCCAGATCTTTGGTGGGGGTGCATTGGGGTGTGCATGGAGGTGCATTCGACCTGGCCGTGGTGCACCTAAGGATCCTTAAAATAAATCCCAAGGGAAAATCCCTTTTTCCCTTCTAACCGTGTTTGACTCCTGATTTTAAGACCAGGAAAAGGCATCGCTAGATAGGAGAAATGGATGTTATTGGAAAACTGTAGCTGGGTAATGGCCTTGGCTGTAATCTGGTTACAAGACACATTAAGAGTATATTTGTTTGCAGGTCTGGGGAGTACTGCATTTGATGAATGGCTCTTTGCCCAAAATGGAATGTTGTGCCTGTCTGAACTGCGGATAATTTGAAATTTATTCAGTGTGTGTGTTGTTAAATCCATAAAAAGGAGAGGAACATGTAAAACATTAAAATGTTTATCTTTTCATATTTTCAAAGCAAATAATTCTGGTGCTTCTGGCCATGCCTCCAGAAGTTCCACAATGCAATTCACAAAGCAGAACAAGTGCTTACTCAGTGCAGCCCAGTGAGTAAATTATCTGTAGAGGGGGCTTGGATTGGAGGCAAGATTTCAACACACATGTCCTGTCTGAGGTAAGACTGACTCAAATTCCAGGTTCCTGGGGGCACAGGATTGTGTGGACCTCAGCAGAAGCTACTTCAGCACAAGCAGCTCTTTTTTTGGCCTTTTGGAGAATGGTTTAAAAATCCCCCAAGTATTCAATTCTTCCCATGACTTATTCCATTTTATTTTTAATTTTTTTTTTTTTAAATTTAGATTGTTCATTTCAGGTAAAAAAAAATGTCCAAAATGAAATTTTTCTTGGTTAGCTGATGTTAGCAAGAGATTTTTGTTTTTCTTCATGGCTCTTCTTGGAATTTTCTACATGTAAATTCCTGACAAAAGTTCATTTTGGCTGTGTTTGCACTAAGCAAGTTTGACTTGGGGATCACTGACATTTGTGGCACTGAGGGGAAAAGCAAACAGCACAGAAAAGAAAAGCTCATGCATTGCAAAGCTTGTTGATCTCCCAGCTGTGGCTTAGCTTTACTCTATTTTAATGGTTTGTATTCCTGCCTATCACTGCAGTTTTAGCAGGGTATTAAGGCTGTCTGAACTAGGTGGCTCAGGGAAGGTCTAAATTTAGGAGAAGTAAATAAGCTTACCTCTTCCTTCCATTGATAACTTCAATCTCTAATAAACTCTGCAAATCACTTTCTGCCATTTTCAGACTCACCACTTTATGTAGTAGCGAAAATTTTTGTTTTGTTTTCTCTGTAGTGATTTAAAAATTATGTGTTGCTTTTTTTTTTGGTCAGTATCTGAACATTCTACACAGGGAAAGAGCGAAACATCATTTAAAATGTTCTGCAGAAAGCATGAAATCGTAGTACTCTGAGAGACTGCCCAAATATTTACTTGTAAGCCATTGCTAAGAAGAACTGGAATAGAAGGGAGAGTGACTGGTGAGTTTTACATTCAGCACTGTAATACCCCACATAATTTATGTAAGTCAGCTTGAAGTGTTTGGCACTTTCTAAAAAATTTAGGAGCAGCTTCTGTTCTTCAGAGAGAGCAACTAATGATCCTTTGTGGTGGCTGACAGCTTTTCCAGGCTTTTACCAACGAGGAGAGTGTAATTATTGTCATTGTTTGCTGAGCACTGCTTTCACAAGCTCCCAAGTTGTGGATTGACCCGTTGATTCCCTCTCCTTAATCACTATGTTGGGAAGAAATGCAGCCCTTGTCCTCTGTGCTTTGGGGGAGATGGGGAAGGTGCAGAACAAGAAAAGCATTCTGAATGTTCAAAAAGGTGGGAATGTGAAATGACTGCATCTGAAAATTAGCTGTACTTCAGAATAGTAATCAAGGGTTTGTACAGTATGGATTTATGAAGGCAGATTGCTGCAGAGTGCTCAATGTGCCTGAAGACACCGTGACCCTCCTGAACAATTCCACTTCTCAGGGCATGGAAATTTCAACACATACACATTGAAGCTAAAGCTTTCACAAGAGTCAGGCCCTCTAAGAAGCCAAAGAATTCAGAGACTGAATAAAGTGATGGCAGCCCTAAGTGTTAACCTTCCCATCCTGAGGGCCAACCAAACTAGAACACAGAGTGAGGGGATTTGAAACTATTCCATTCCTCTGGCACAGGGGCAGGGGAGCACAGCTGCACATCTGATGGGGAGCCCACCGAAGTTTGTTGATCTCTGCAGCAGCTCAGAAGAGTAATAATTAATTTACTCAAGGCCATTTTCAAAAGAGAAGACACATCAGAGCCCCAGTAGCCTGTAGGTGAATAGTATATACCTAATTTCTTACGGACATGGAGTTCAACCCATGGAATCACTGACATTTCCTTTTCCTCCTCAAACGACTGGCTGAGCAAAGCACAGCAGGACAGCTGCTCACCCGAGCATGTAAAACTCCTCTGCATGTTGGACCAACCCACAACACCGTGGGGGTGGCCATGACCCTGCTGGTTGTTGGGAAAAGCTTTCCCAGCTGGTGACATCTTCCTGAGTTTTGTGATAACACATCTGCTGCAAGGAGCACTCCTCTCTGAACAGTCAGATCAGCTGATTCACCCAGGTGTCTGCAATGGCAGGTGTGCATCTGCATTTGATCCTTGCGCAGATATATCTGTATTTTCTTTGGAGTTCAAGAGGAGGCTGCTGTACACATACCTGCCTGATTCCAAGAGAAAGGTCAGGAGCAGTTCCTCCGTTCTTACCTCACTCTTTGGAACAGCAGCTGCTTCTCACACCTTGTGCACAGTTAATTCTGTCAGGTTTTGACCCTGCACCTCCCTCCCCTGCCACTGACACCAGGGCACTTGAGAGCTCCCTGAAGGCATTTGACACTCCCCAGTATCCTCTCACAATCCCTCTGGGGAACTGGACAATTAATAATGTCCTGTATGATATCAGCCGTCCCAGCTACATCCCCAGGTCTGTAATCAGCTATAGAAGTAGGCAGGCTTTTCTCAGTCATAGCAAGCTCCTTTTCCATTCCCATGCCTTCCCTCACTGACAATTTTGTGACACAGTTACCTGTTTACACCTGTCTGTCTATGCCCTGACTGCCATGGTATCATTTTGCATTAAGCAGTTGACTGATTATTCTGTGTATTGAGGAGGTCAGAACAAGGGGTTGGAAGGCTGGGATCCGAATTTCCCTGGTGTGTTGGAAGAGTTTTGTCAAGTCAAAATGTCTGTTACTTTCTATATCTGCAGAGGAAGGAACTCTATGGAGTGATCACAGGGTTTTATTACTCTAGGTATACACCCTGACATCCTTTGGGTTCTCCTGCATGGAGCTGGCTGACTTTCCCCTACTGAGAGAGCAAAGGCTGGGAGAATTGGGATTGTTCAGCCTGGAAAAGAAAAAGCTTTGGAACGACCTCCGTGTGGCCTTGCAGTGCCTGAAGGGAGCCCACAGGAAAGATGGAGAGAGACTCTTGACAAGGGCCTGGAGTGACAGGACAAGGGGCAATGGCTTCACACTGACAGAGAGCAGGGGTAGATTGGATATGAGGAAGGAATTGTTCCCTGTGAGCCTGGGGAGGCCCTGGCACAGGTTGCCCAGAGCAGCTGTGGCTGCCCCATCCCTTGGCAGTGCCCAAGGCCAGGCTGGATGGGGCTCTGAGCAAGCTGGGACAGTGGAAGGTGTCCCTGCCCATGGCAGGGGGTGGCACTGGATGACCTTTAAGGTCTCTTCCAGCCCAAACCATTCTGTGGTTCTCACATTACTGATATTGGAGCAATCAATAAGTACTTATCTTGGTTATTACTGACAAAGTAGGAGTACTGCCATTGTCCCCATTTTAAAAGAGCAGAAATTGGAATGCACAGAAATCAGCTGATATTTGCAAGGTCAGACAGGTTGGGGTTTTCATGTTGCACTGAGCAGTCAGCCCCATCTTAGTCACAACAAAGAGATAAATCTGTAGCGGGGTAAATAATTTCCACAAAAGCTGAAGCGTTTCTTCATATTATTCACTGTGTAACTCAACTGCCCAAAGTACAAAGAAATCTAAAGGTCCTGTCCATAGCTGAATAAACATCTTGACTTGCCTAGACCTGTGCTAATTTTCCAAAAAGCAGAAGATTTGCCCATATCTTTGCATGTTTTTTCCTCAGAAGTAATTTGCAAGCAGAAGAATAGAAAGCTCCAGAGGTAGTGGAGGGGTAGTGGATAATTTAAGCTGATAAACTGTGTGTCAGTTAATCTTTTTATTACTGTTTGTTAAGAGCAGTAGGGCTAAGCAGCAAACAAATTAAATTTGCAGCTGAATTTGGAGGGGGTGCAAACAGCAGTATACTAAGAGAAACACAGTCTCTGCTGAGGAGATGGATAAATAAAATATTGGCAGAAAATTTAAAAATGGAAGCTGAAGTAGAAATTAAAAGCTTGTGTGCTGGGGGAGTGTTGGTATTGAGCAGTGATACACAGAGGGGGAAAGAAACTTAGAAAGGAACAGTACCTGATCAGACCCAGGAATGTTCTAAACCTTCGGAAAAGCACAGCATTAGATAAATGCAAATACCAGGGCATTTCATTGCAGAGCTAGAAGGGAATTGCTGCTTCTTGCAGCACAGCAGTAAAATTGGGAAAGCTGCTTGAAAGCTGGAAGGTATTGTCATACAAAAAGAAAATCAAGAAAGAGGAGCAAAAATGGCTGAAAGGGTTGTAAAAACTGACCTTTGAGTAAATTGCCTTGAAGGGGCAAGCCTTTGCCTTGAGCTGGCAGAAAGGGCATGACAGAAAACCCAGGGCCAAGATCTGGAAAGCGTTGGGGAAAGGGAACATTTGCTTCAGGCTGAGGCAAAGGAGTGCAATCAGGAAAACTGGGATTAAGCTGAGGAAAGGGAAGTTAGGCCCGTCATCAAAAGAGTTTTCAAGCTCTGCAAGATGTTTGTAACAAACCCAAAGCCACACCAAAGAGGCCTGGGTTTCGTGTTTCCTCGCAGCACTGAAACTCCATCTAAGTCTTTTCTTGAAACAGTTTGGAGATCCATTAACCTTTCAAGTCAACCTGGACCTACTTTGGCTCCACCAGGGCTGATTAATTGTTTTGTATTAAAGTCAGGCAGTAGTTGCAGTTTGTCTCATTTTGTCAGAGAGATGCTTTGAGGGTTTAAGTTGTCCACAGTTAAAGCTGAGAGCAACCTTCAAGATGAAACTCACTTCTTTCACCTCCCCACAATCCTGAGGGGCTCAAGCCTGACCTTGTCACAGAGTGTCCTGATTGTTCTATTTAAAAATGCTACAGGTGGCTTTTGTTTAATTTGGTAGCAGGAGGAGAAAGGGAAACACCACTCAGATGATCGGAATTTTGTCCCTCTCCTGTTAGGCTATGAAAGAGCAGCCTCCAGCAGACCATGTGATGCTGGATGATCTGACATGGTTTTACATTTACATTGCCACTGGACAACTCATTTTTTATTTAAAAAAAAAAAAAAGGAAAAAAGTTTTAAACCACTGTTTTTTAGTTTTTCTGATATTAGTAAACTTGAAGGGAAAACTGCTTACAGCTTTGAATTTCAATACATCATTATTTTGCAGGATTTTGCATTGAAAGCAAAAGACTTTTTATTTTGTTTTGGTTTAGAAGCTGCAAAGATCTTCTTCTGTCTTTTTTAATATCTTCCAATTTCTCTTTTCTTTAGTGAAGTAAGGAAAACAGTGAAATCAAGCAAAAAAAGAGAATAAAGCAAGGACTGCAAATTCAAAAGTGTTAGAGTCTCATTATGAAGAGTCGAGTATTCCTAAGCCTAATTTACGGGTACAGACAGGACTACACCCACAGGGAAGGAGAAATTCAGGCAATATAGGGAATGCTAGTTAGAAATGAAATGAGCTTTTGTTTGGGTGGAATTAAAATAGATCCTGAAGTTAACTTGAGATATTTCTGTCATTAAAATAAAAAATAAAAGTATTTATTTGTTTTTCTGAGAGCTCTGCTGTGACCCCTAAGCTTTGCACTGAGCATGTAGAATCACTGAATCACAAAATCATTAAGGCTGGAAAAGACCTTTAAGACCAACTTGTGACCGACAACCACTTTGTCACCCAGGCCAGAGCATTGAGTGCCACATCCCATCATCCCTTAGACACTTCCAGGGCTGGGGACTCCAAGCCTCCCTGGGCAGCCCCTTCCCATGGTGAGATTGTTTAGAAGGAGCAGCATTGCTGCTCTGGAGTTTGTCCCAAGCAGTTCCCTTGCCAGGGAAGACCCACTTCATTTCACCCAAAGCTGCACCTGTGTTTGCTTTTCCAAAGCCCCTGACTCTGCCATTCCCTGAATCCATGCAGAAATCCACCCACGGCCACTCCATGAATCAAAGGCTGTTCTCTGAATTGCCTCTCCCTTCTCCTCAAAGGTTCATAACCCCCCAGATAAAAAGGTCTTGTCGGGCTTGCAGGTGCAACTTATCTGATGTGATGTTCTTAAGAAAAGGATCCCAGGCCTGATCCAAATATTTTAAAACCACCAATAGGAGCTCACTGAAATCAGCATTAATTAGACAAAGCTTTTGCACAGTAAGGGAGGCTGGGAATGGCAACATGACTAAACACAGATGATGTTTGATCCCTATTTTAACATGCACACAGCATGCAACTGAATTGTTTCCATCAGGATTGTAGTGAGAAATTAGCATTTCTATGTGTAATAATTATCTTTTCCATGCCCTTTGCACAGGTGCAGTGGCTCGCTCACAACCAGCGTAAAGTGATGTTTTTAAATTCATTCTCATAGGAAAAGGAGCCTTGTATTCCTAATAAAACACAAATGTTTTGGTGGGGGGAAAGGTTAGAATTTTGCTTCTTTGCAAAAAGTGTCAGACTTTAAAAAGAGCTTTGTGCAGGAAGAGCTTGTCTGTTCTGACCAGTTAAATAAGCTGATTAATAGGAGAAATCACCTCTACCAACAACTTCTCTCAGTGAAATCATGAGGACTCTTCTAGAATTGCTCCCAGGTGCACAGTGAGACCCTCAAGTCCTTCTAATGGAGAAGAGCTCACAAATACAATGGGTGTCCATGTCAGGCTTGTGGTTTTTATCCAATTGCATTTGAATCTTTCAAAAAACCATGGTCCATTTAGAGGACAAAAGTCGTCCTGCTAAGTGACGTTACTTTATAGCAAATTGTTTACACTTAGGCCTGTCCTGAGGGTAAGGACTGTTCTGGCAAATCCAGCTCCTCTGCATTTATTTTCCTGGTAAAAATCTGCCTGAAGAGGAGCTTTGCCTGGGAGTCCCCCAGTCCATTGATGTGCACGTGGATAAAATTTCCAGCATGCAATTATTCTCGAGACATGTTCCAGTTTTAACTCTCAGTTCACACTTTGCCATGAGTTTGACTATATTTGGGGATTGATGCTCCAGGGTGGTGAGAGTATTCTGGTCCCAGTCTAGCAGAATATCTGATTTTTCAGTCTGTGAGTTGCCCTCACAGTGCAGACTGCTCACACATTCAGCTCAGCACTGAATTAGCTCTGCTAATTTGCATCCAAAGTGTCTGATAATTTGGAAATTACTGTCTCTGGAAGCCTTTCCAAAGTCCAAACATGATTTCTGTGTTCTCCCATTGTAATAATACAAGCTCTGCACCTCTGCCATGTCCAAAATCCATCTGAAAATGGCCTTGGTTTTTGGAAACCATGGTGGTTTTTCTTATCTTCCAATCCAGATGCCATATAGCTGTTGATACTCAATGCCTTCCCTGCTCCCCCTTGCCAAAAATCCTTGAAAGGGGAATTTTAGAGCTGGGAGTGCTTTAACACATGTTGCCTCTCACCAAGCATATGATGTCCAGATATTTGACGGAAAAGCAAAGTCTTAAACTGGGCATGTGAGGAAAGCATGAGATGTGCCACAGCTGGCCTTACCTCTCCTCATACAGTTAGTAACTTGTATGGCTTTTTAGAAAACCCCTTCTCACTGAAGAAATTCTGGTTATGAGAAAGATTATATTCTAAAAGGGCAGGATTGAAGTAATTCTCAGGGTATGAGAAGTAGGAACGGAAGGAGTAATTTTTTAGCAGACTCTGGTGGCCTCTTTTTCAGATGCACACTTTATACATTGCACAAAAGACTCCCACTCTCATCTAACCACCCCAAAATTTACAGAATCACAGAGTCATGGAATGGTTTGGGTTGGAAGGGAACTCAAGGATCATCTGGTTCCAACCCCTCTGCTAACAGGGTAAGAGAAGTCTGCTGTTGTTTTACAGTTTGGAAAGTGAAACCCAGGCGGGTCGTGTGACTTTTCCAAAGCTCACATGGGAAGAAAATGGGAGAGTGGGCCTTCAGACATTCCTGTCTTGAGGGCTGAGCTGGTCTAAGTTAGTTCTATACAAATGGATTAGCCTCTTCCTTCGGCTTTTTCCCTGGCCTCTGCTGGCCTTAACCAAAGCTGGCCAAAATCAGAAGTAATTCCATGCCATATTCTTTCCTACTGAAGTGGTAGAAAAGGGAAACAGTCCTTACTCAAGTGAAGTCAGCAGTAACTGTGAAGCAAGCAGAGGGAGGAAAAAGGATGTGGAAAGCACTGCCAAAGTTGTCCGTGGCTGGCTCATGCACAGCATCTCAGGTGCCTTAAGGAATTAAGAATAACTTGGAATGAGCTTTAAAAAAGGATCAGGCCAATGTAAATCGGCTGTAACAGTTCAGTAGTTTTCCCCAGGAACCGACAAAACAATCAAGGGAAGGATTTTTAATTCTGCACATAGGAAAAGCCTGGTCCTAGACTTCAATTTGCACAGTAGAAATCCCTGATTAAAAAGGAGCCAAACACTGCTGTGCTTCAGGAAGTAGGAGAATTAGGGATGCTTACTTTGGACGGTGGTGTAACTTTACAGCCTATAAGAGAGGAGATGCACAGCTGCATCTCCCCAGGAGCAGGGAACTGAATATATTGTGAGTCAGTCACAGTTCCTCCCTATCTTCCCTCCACCACCACTTGCACTCCCTTTGCTCTGCTACAAAAGTCAATTACTTCATCCTCATTTTTTTCTTTCCCTTTTTTTTCTTTTTTTTTTCTTTTTTTTTTCTTCATGGAGCAGTTTACTCTCCCATGCTCCCAGCCAGCTCTTTTGGCGAGCAAGGAAGCAGAGTGGGGTGAAGCTTGGGCTCTCTGCACTTCTGTCATCTCAGCATCCCCTCTCCACCCACTTCCTCTCAGCAGGGAGTATTGGGTGAGCAGTCCCTGCTCCTCTGGCTGCAGGAAGGGCTGCTCTGAGCAATCTGAGCTTGAACAGCCATGGGAGCAAAGCTGGGGAAGAGCGGGGGGACAATCCTCCCTTTTATATTCCTGACTAGGTACCAGCACTGGCAATGGGAGGTGAGTAGCAAGTGCATTCTGTGCAAATTCTGAGGTAAAGGCCTGTGTTCAAATGAGGTGGGACATTACCAGTGCTGGAAAGCTGGGGAGCATATTCCCTGAAACCTGTGAAGGACCTTCCTAACCTGCTCCACAGTCTGTTACCAGAAAATATGGAAAGGAGCCCATTGCAAAAACAAAACAAAGCAATCACATCCTTAGGAACTTTGGGGAGGCAAACATATGGGGAACCCTTTACGAAAGGCGAGAGGTCAGTCAATATCTTGGGATAACTTCATGGAAAGGGGACAAAATCTTCTCAGGCCTTTCTGACAGTGGGAACACAATGAATTTTTCAGGGCTACATGCAGGAGCAACGGGCTTTTTTGATGGAAGGCAGCTTTTCCTGCTGCTGGAACTGATGGGAAGCCTACACATATTCAGGAGATATCGCCTGTGCCCTCCCAGGAAAAGACAATACCACACACAAGCCTCTTTTCAGTCCAGTGCTCCCATCATCTCACCCTAAACCAGCATCTCTGGGCTGAGAGCACCTCAAGCCTCAGAAATTTCTTCCTTGACAGTTTCATGAAGGCCTCTTTCTTGACAGCATTCATATGAGGGTACAATTTGGGATGTCAAACCTCCAGAATAGCTTTGATTGAGCTATAGGTGAGGGGAAAGCAGAAGAGAACCTGGCAGGTCCAGCCTGGGGGATTCAGACTGTCTGGACCATGGAACTCAAGGGCATGTGCAGAAATTGGGTTTACAAGCAAAATACTTGTCTAGAGTCATCCAGCAAAGATAAGACACATATTTTTAGACTGCTAGAAATTAGGGAAAATTGCAAAGGACATTTATTCCCGTTTTAAATTATTAAATGGTATTATGCTTGGAGACAGTTGCGTATATGCAACTCTTAAAAATTAAAACTTGAAGCCAAATTCTGTTTTTGGTCACGCAGAAAGCAGGCGACTGCAGACTGAGTTGCATAAAACTGAGGTCATAATCTGGCATAAAGTCTGAGCTGGCTTGGTTTTCTCTTCAGCTAATGTCAGTACTGGTAAGCTGCTATGAGGAAATCCAATAGGGAATGGGTCAGGTGTTAATGCTCACCATCAGCATGATTCCAAATAAACTGGAGGAATTTAAGAAACAATGCTATATCTTCCTCTTAAAAGTTGCTTGCATAGACTTAAAATAATTCTCTAGACTTAAAATAACTCAGCTTTGTAGAGTTGCGTGATGCTACTTGAGATTTACCTGGATGGAGAAAGTATGACTGTTTTTGGAAGATCTTTCCATGGCAGATCTCTAACAATGCTGAAAAAGGGAATATACAAATATCTGAACAACAAGCTGGTAAAACAAAATTATCTTCTTGTCCTGTTTTCTGTACTATATCACCACACTGAAGCATTTCTCCAAATTCTTTCCTTTTCCTTAAATTTGGGAATAATACTGAGTCTAGACTGTGAAGCTGGTTGTGCTGGTCCTCAGGTGTGTGGAAGACAAAAAGTAGCATTACTGTGAGAAAGGAGACTACTTTGTCTACATTCTAACAGAAGAAATTCCTTTACTGCAGGTATCACTCCACAAAAATATATTGTAACTTTATTGCTTTCCTCCTAACCTGAAGCTTTTGGTGAAAAAGAGAGTTTCATGAACGGTATAAAGACAATGAATTATCTCTCAATTTTCTTTAATTTGTTTTGTAACTGAAGAGAAAATTTCATGCTACAGTAAGGTCTCAGGTTCAAGATTTGAAATTGAAGCTCTGGATTAGTGTTGGATATTTTCCTCCAGGAGACAGAATCTGAGATACCAAGCAGGGAGGCTGAGGAACAGCTTGTTCAAGGACTGTTCTGTGCTGAAAAGTCTTCGCTTATAAAACCCTTTGCGAAGGCGGAAGAGAGTACAAAAAAATGAAGGATTTTAAACCATTACTATTGAACCGAAAGAACATAGCCCTTAAAATGTTACTAGCTCTTGTCCTTTGTGTTCTTGGAAGGCAAAATTGCAGCCCAGGGAAAAACAGAACAAATTAAACCCTACAGACACCATCGTTAGGAAGGTGGAAAGAAGAATAAATAATGCTTATCATCATTTCCCTTCGAAGCACAGGCAGTGGTTGACTCCCCTAAATAAATACACAAATAAATAGGAATTGTATTCCTTTTGAAGCTTCCATGGTTGTAAATTTCCTTATGGAGTGCCCTGTCATTTTCTTTCCTGAAAACATTCATGCTCCCTGCTTTAGCTGTAACGTGTTCCATGTGTCACACCGCCTTTGTACAAAACAGTTGAGACTCAACTCTCCTTTCATCCTCCCTGAACTAATTTTAAGGTCTTACTGCTCTGGAGGACTAATCTGGATTGGTTTGATCAGACTTTCCTATTTTATAAATGCCATTTATAAACACCACAACGTTTCCCCCACCTCTTTTCCATAACAATAAGCCTAACCAAGTCGTTCTTTGTTAAGTGTTGCTCTTTATAAACTCCCTTAAATTCTACCTCTAATTGAAGAGTGCTCTCTGACTCAGTCCATTATTGCACTACTTGCTTTCATTCAAGTGAATTTTTAAAGTAATGCAACACAGAAGCTTAATTATCTTCTTGTTTTCCTGGTTGGTATCCTCTGGAGTAGAAGCCAAGGAGGATTTGGTTTTGTTATGTTATTTTTTATGCTTTGCATACAACACAAATTTTTTCCTGCTCAAACACTTCTTTTGATCTTATTTCTTGGAAGAAATTGTATTGAGCATCTTCACGAGCTTTTTTCTTTTTTTTCTGTATGCCTTTCCATCAGTCTTCTGTATATGAAATGTATGTGCTTAAATATGCTCCAGTTTGTTCAGTCCTGTAATTCAGAAATTCTCACTCTTGGTGTTCCCTGTCCCTCACCTCTTTCTCTAACACTGGTTTAGACTAGAGGAAACTCCACTGCAGCTGATAAAGTTAAACTTGTGCAAACTAAGCACAAGTGACAAAAGAAGGGCCCCCTCTCTCTCTGACTCTGTTCTATCAATATTCACATTCTTCAAATACTCAACCCATAGCCCTGATGTAAGATCTTTTAACTGGGTTAATCTGCTTGCTATCAGTCCAGCTTCTGTTTGCTCTCCTGGTGGAGAAAAGAAATCAAACAAACCATTTTAAAAAGGATCACACAGAAGTTGCACCAGCTCAACCATGAAATTTTAACTGAGCCTGTATCAAAGAGGCACTGGTTTAAAGCAGGAGCAGTCAGGGACTGCACTAATAGGAAATTTTTCTTCACAGAATGGATTGTAAAGCATTGTAATGGATTGCCCAGGAAAGTGGTGGAGTCCCCATTCCTGGAACTGTTCAAAACATGTGTGGAATATGGCACTTGAGGACACAGTTTAGTGGTGGCCATGGAGGTGCTGGCTTACCAGTTGGATTTGGTGATCTCAGAGGCCTTTTCCAACCTTATCAACTCTGTGATTCTGTGATTCCATGCTCCCTCTCGCCTCTGACACAACCACATGGGCAGAAGTCTCTCTGAATCTGACTGTCAAGGATGGATTTTCACCCTTTCAATGTCTCTGGTTGTGAAAGGCAGCTCCATCTACCTACACATGGTTGTGCCTCTGGTTGTTTCCAGGGGGTCTCCACCTGGCAAACATGCTGTAGGGCCAGGCCAGATGTACTCTAGTGTTTTCCATTTTGTCTTTTTAAATAAAAATCTCTGTCAGACAGAGGTTTACCTGTACAGCACAGACACAGGTGTGCTGCTGCAAAGTCCTTGTGTTGTACAGCTTATGCTTGGGGAGGGGCATGGCTCTGGTGGTGGTGAAATCCCTGTTTGTTCTTTTTTTGTCGTGTCCTGTCATCTCATTAGAGCTTTGTCAGCAGAGGCAAGTGCCTGAATTGTGGCTCTAGACAAGCACTTCTGTTCTCCTCAGCTTCAGGAAACTTGTGACTTGGTCTTTAGAGTATTTATTGTCATGATATTCCCATCGGGTTGAGCAGTGCTCCAGTGATTCCTGCTTTGCAGGTGAAAATCTGTCTGCCAAAGAGACAAGCTGACCTGCCTGAGGTGCACAGGAGGCTCGTGGTGTGATGGAGCTGGACTGGAAGAAGCCAACTTAAGCAGAAGCCAGAGGAACTTCTGGGTTTGGACTTGCTGGTTCCTGTAGCAGCACACTTCCTTGAGTAGTGGCAAAAATGAACTTTGCTTTGTGTTGTGACTCATGGTTAGGTTCTTTGGTTTCCTAAAAAACCAAACTGCAACCAAAACTCCCACAGCAGTTTGGATGTTCTTAAATTTTTGTTCTGTGTGGATTGTCTGATGCCAATGGCTCCAAGATTCTCTGCCTTGGCTGGACTTCCCACAGGGGGAATAGCACTTCCATCCTTTCTCTCTGGCCATCTAGTGAAAGTTAAACACCTTAAGAACCTCTCTCAAGAGTGGCCAAGTTAAAAGTTAATTAGGAGGGACTAAGAGACAGACATACAGTCTGTATCACCACATCAGACTCATGCACTACAGAAATTGCTGGGAATTGGGTGAGGTGGGCTATGGAGACAAGGAGAAACACTTCTGGATGATTTCACTATCATTTCTGCAGCCTTTGGGTCTCTGCAGCACACACCTGTTGTTTCATTCCCTCTGCCACAGCCCCAGTTTCTCCTGCTGGTTTCTCCAGCAAGAGCAACTATACAAAATGTTCCTTGATCTCTGCCATCTCTGCACAACAGCTTCCAGAGGAAAGAGCTGATAAAAAGAGTCCCCCCTTCTCATGTTATAAGAAAGCAGGTACTTACTTACTCCAGAGAAGTCCCTGAACACTTCAGCTCAGGTGGGCAAAGCAGGACAGGCTTTGAATATAGAAAATTAAGCACATTATCAGGGAGCTATTGAGGTTTACATGTCTACTACAGTTTTTATGCTTAGAGCCCTACAAAGCTAAGATGGTGTTATTTGAAGTGTACAGAAGAAATTGGTGCTACTTGTGCTAATATTTTTCTGCTTGCAAGGAGTTGAAAATGCATTAAATCACTGGAGCTTGTCTCTGGTACAAAGAACCTATCTAGGGTTTGAATCACTATTTAAAACTGAGTAGGGAGATTCAAAAGCCAAGGGAGTCTCAAAGAGTTAAAAGTCGTGAATCTGGCAAGACAAAACATGAGTCAATGTCAAAAAGTTTACAAGCTGACCATCTGAAAATATTTTGGGTTCAGTTCAACAGATCAAAACAGCTTATTTGACTAGAACTTTAAAATAAATAAACAAACAAAAATATGTTTAGAAGTACAAGTTGTTTAGTTGCTGGAAGTGAACAGGCTTTCCTTCCACACTGTTTGAATTAAATTGATTAGATTTTTCTGATTCAAAACCTTTTCAGGAACTTGGGAAGACTGGGATGTATGGTATGTTTATTACACAAGTGAGGATCTCATGTGATTTCTCTAGGAAGTCTATAACTCAAAGGAAAATATCATTAGAGTGGAATTGCAAGATTTAACAATATTATCCACAGGTTCTGAGGAACAAGGATTTAAAGGCCCTGGAAGTCCATTTTCTCTGATGATACAGGCATCTGAACTTTATCTAGAAGGCCAGATCTTCTGTAGCTCAGCAGCACTGAGTCATGCCACTGGTTTGTATCACTGTGAGGATCTGGCCCTAACCTGAAAATACTCCAGTGCTTTGTGAAATTATCTCATTCAGTGAAAAAACTACAAACCTTGATTGTCAGCTTGTGTCATGCAGGAGCTGGGTTTTGGTTTGATGCCAGTGCACTTTTGCACCAGTTCTGAGATTGACAAATTTATTTCTTCCTGAGAAATTTAAAAAAAAACAAAAAACAACTCTCTTCTCCTCCCTCCTACCCATCTTTGCTCTTCTCCCAGCTGTCATCACTGTTTACAGTTTGAGTAAGTGAAGATATATATTTACAAGTACAGCTTACTGCTGTGTTTGCAGGTATAGACTGCCCGAGGGCATATCTATGAACCAGGCTCCCATCCCCGTCCTGAAACACACCCCCTCCTCTCCTCAGCCTTGCCCCTCCTCTGCCCTGTTTTCTCAGGCTGGGTGTTCAGCCTTTTCTCTTGGATTCTGAGCTTTATGGGAGGCAGGCTGGTGCCTTGCTTCATGCCTGGATGTGAGCACTGTTGGATCTTAAGTGTGGAGTGATGCTCCTATCGCTCCCCAGACGGCAAGGCCAACCCTCCTGCCCTTATCAAGCATCTCCTGCCCGGGGAACCCACAGAGGCTGGATTAACTGAGGTCACGGAGCAGGACAAGTGTCATGTGCCTGCTCTGCAGCTGCCTCGCTTCACCTCGTGGGGCTGTGTGTGAAAGCAGGCTTGGGGGAAGGTTTTATTTTCAGCTGCAGCCTCGTGCTGTGGCCCTTCTCCCGACTGGCCACGTGCCCATCGGACAATCCCACAGCGACCTGGTTGCCTGCCAGCCCCAGATGCCAGAAGCATGTCCCCACTTCCTCTCCTCTTACATGAGGAATTCTGCAGGGTCTCGTTCACCACAACACAGAAAAGTTGCATCTCACGCAGTTTGGGGGCAGCGAGGCCAGATCCTGACCAAAGCCTCCAGATGTTATTGCAATAGTAATGAACACTACATCAAAACTGACCCAGTGATGTACAATGCATTTAAAACTGTGCTTTTCAAAAGGGGTTATAAAAATGGTGCCAACACTCATGGTCTTATCAGAACTAGGCTTCAGTGTTGTGCAGATTGTGTTTGTGGAATTCGCCGTGCTCAGGGCTTTGAGTTCTGTTGAGACCGAGGAAAAGCTGATGGTTCCTGGAAACTTTGCAGGATTTCTCCTCAGAGGTCAGCTAGTCAGACAGGAGCGTCCATTGGTTAAGTCACTAACCTGTGTTCAGTTCCTAAGTCCCCAGGGAATTGCCTTTATAAGTTTGGGAAAGACATTAAGGGCTTGTTTATGCTGCTGAAATTAAGTTAATTTTTTTTGGTACTGCAGCATTACTGGTGAACATATAGCTGCTGCATGTTACGCCAGTAAAGACAAAAACATGTTCGTTTCAGTCTGATGTGTGTTTGCTGAAGTTGATTCAGTAGCACGGTTGAAAGATTTGTTTGTTTTGTAACTAGAATGTGTTTAGTGGTTCTGAGGTAAAAGAAGAATGCAGCTTTTAGAAGCTACTTTTCTACCTGTGAAACGGGAAGGAAAGTAAGGAATCCCAATGATACTACTGAGATACTGTGGTTACTGTAAAAGCTGAGAGCTTGTATTTGTGGTGGGAGCTGCTGTGGGAGGTGAAGATAGCTCTGTACCCAAAGGTTCCCTGGGTATATTCAAGCATGGGCAAAAATATATTTAAATATTTTTCTCAACTCCACATTTCACTGATCTGTGTCACAGCAACTAAAAATAAAAACTAGGGAAAACTAGGTTTTTGCTGGCCACTCTTTCCCTAGCTGCAGAACATCTGTAATAAAGGTTTGCATGAACAGAGCTGCAAGTGATGCTGCCAGACACGGACCTGGGATACTCATGATTGATGCAGACAGTGCTCTGTTCAAGTGGTCTGTAAGTAGCTTGAACAGGGCTTGAGAAAGGTGTGAACCCACTCACCCCTCACCTCGAGGAGGACATTAAGAGTGGGGTTTGCTGATGTTTTAGTAAATCATAGGATCGCAGAACCACAGAATGGCCTGGGCTGAAGAGTACCTTAAAGATCATCTGGTTCCAGCCCCCTGCCATGGGCAGGGTCACCTTCCACTATCCCAGCTTGCTCAGAGCCCCATCTAACCTGGCTTTCACATATTTTAGCTTGTCTGTGTAAGCCATGAAACTGATTTTGCTAATAAAATTTATCCAGACACTAATTTTTGACCCCAGCTCCTTATTTATTTTTACATAAGGCCATGCAGAATCAGTTTCAGTTAAAAAAAAATGTGACCCTCTTAATCCCTCATAATTCTCAGTGAGTGTTTACATGGCCATGTGCAACCACGGAAACATGTGCTCACTCCCTTTGTTATCAACGTGAAAACTTTTGGGATGATCACAATAATGACGTTTTCCTCTGGATCTGCCCCTCCTACATGTGAAACCTCACAGTGATGGCTTAGACAAGATCTGAGCTCAAGAAAGAACATAAATACATTCAGTTCCTTTCAGTGAATCATCTGGTCCAGAAAAAAAAAGGGGGAAAACCAGTATGATAGGAAGGATTCCCAAACTCTGATGAAAGTGCTCAACCCCTCAGCTGACAAAGATGTTGCGTTGCCTTTGAAGCTTTCAGCAAGAATAACCAGAGAGCTCTCTAACACTCTGGGAAGTGACAACGACTTTAAAGTCCCCCTCCTTTGATGGCCTTAGAAAAATGGCTCAAAATTTTTAAACAGGATAGGTATTTGAGGAGAATTAATGGGATGAGTGCATCTACTAGCTGGACAAGTCCTGCTCCTACACAGTCTGTCAAAGATGCAGCTTTCCTGGAATGTGGGATTGATAAAAAAGAGAATCTGGCATTGCATTCCCTACACAGATAAATTGGAACACTAAGGGATTTAGCACATGCAGTCTGTGTAGAATTACCTTCTGCTGATAATTTTGTTCTGCAAAAAAATGTGTTTCTTGGTTAGGGATGGAATCACTGCAGTGTGTCAGGCAAGTCCTCTCCTCCCATTTTCACAATAACTCATACAGGAAAGCATGAAAATTGTATCTAGTTCCTAAAGTAAGTCAGTGAAAAAAAAGGTATCACCCCAGAAAGGGAAATAGAGAAGTAAATTACAAGTATGAATAGTGCTAAGTAAGTTGTAGTTTTACTGATCCCAAAAGCAGACTGTCCTTGTTCTCCTGTCAGACTGGTTACATAACATAATCAGACCCTGTGATCCTGTGTTCTTCTCAAGCTTTTATGACTTTTCTATCAGTCATTGGTTTGTAATCTGATGGCCAGAAACATGAACCATACAATGAATACGATTTAAAAATAATTCCAATTAATGAGTCTCCATGCACTTTCACAATACGCTTTTAGCTATTTTCATGCTTCTAAGCAAACAGCTGTGTATCCTGCATGCAGCACATTTCAGGACCAATCCAGCTCTGCAAGAAGTTAGTGGGAGTCTGTCTGTCTGTCTCCTTTTGGAGAGATGGAGCTGGACTGATAAAGCTGTGAGAAACACTGGGGAAACCTTTGGGAACGCTTACTCGGAATTACTGAATGAGTCAGGATGAAAACACACAGTCCCTCTGGTATTCCCTAACCCTTCATGTTTTCAATAACACCGAGTGAGAGAGAAATTCTGAGACCAGAATTTATCCCCTAAACCCTAAACCATACCCACAGTGAGACCAAGCAGAGGGGGCTCTGATCTCTTCACATCATTCACCTCAGTGCTTTGTCAAGGAGACCTAAATTCTGGGGGTTGAGGAATGAGGTCACTCATGGATCCTCCACTTTTTGCACCCCAGTACTCCCAGGTGTGGCATCCAAGGTGGCACAGATCACCAGTTTGTGAGCCTGAACTATCCAGTGTGAATGGTCTTCTGCTTTCTCAGGCTGAACTCTAACTTCTGGTACTTCCAAATACACAACCTCTCATCATTCCTGCTTTGAAAGCCTGCAAATGTGTATGAATCCAAAATCTTTAATGGTCTCAGATTGTAATTTTGGGTTGGGGTTTTTTTTTAACCTTCTCCCATGAATTCTCCCATGACAATGGTGACTTTATGACTGTCTGTCACTCCTGTTGGAGCTTGACCGTCTGCTGGTGTCTGACTGGTGGCTGACCCACTGGCACCCTTAAATCGTGCAGCAGGGACTTCTGAAATAACAAATCAGGGTCTCGTTTGCTTGACAGTCCCTGGTTGGGACTGAACCATCACAGTGTGGCACGGCAAGAGAAATGCTACTTTATATTTGAAACATCTGGAAGCAAGGACTTCAACAGACATGAATGAAAGTTTTCTTTAAAAGGAAACATGTGAGTCGCTCCACACAGTTGATCTTTCAAAATAGTGCCCTGGGTAGGAAATCACAACCACAATGCTTTGCAAATCTCGAAGAAAGTAAGAAGAGCTAAGAAAAAACGAACTGAGTTGAGGATGAGTAATGAAGGAACCCAGTAAAAAAAATGGATGTAATTCTGCCATAAATAGCTCACGCTAATTACCTCTTTATAATTCTTATATTTAACAATAAAGGACATTCATCCAAGAGCAAACAGTTGTAAAAACTAGTAACATTTTCACTAAAACCACACTAAGCTTGTCTTAATGTCAAGCCCATTACACTGCATAAGTGTAATTAAATGAATGTCAGCAACTTTAAACCTCTTAATTTTTTTTTTTTTTTTTTTTTTTTTTTTTTTTTTGTTTTGGCGCTATTTAGTAAGCCAGCATCACTGCAACTGTTTCTTGTTTTTAGAAACGCAAAGCCAAACCCCTAGAGGAGAAACTCTTTCTTAGAAACAATTTTCCAGTATTAATGTTTACCTGAATGTTCAGTTTTCCAGGATTTACTCTGTGTGCAGGGATGGGTGGGTGGGCTCCTTTTTGTTGTTTTTGTTACACAGTGTATGGAAGAAGAGCTTCAAATTTATGCTACACTCAGAAAGAAGTGATGGGAAGCAGAATCCTATGTTTTCAGAGGGAGTACAAATAACACTCAAATTTTTAAAGATTTGCATTATCAGCAATGATTATCAATCTTTTATTTCCTGCCAGAAGTGATGGCAGGAGGGTGGGTAAAATAAGACAGGGATCCTGTTCTCACATCCCAGCTCTGGGATCAAATGGATATTTCACCTTCTAAAGTGATTCCACCTTGCAGTCGAAAGTTGCAATCTCTGGGAAGACCACAGGCCATGGTGTGATCTGTAGAAGAACTCTCAGTGTTGGCAAGTCTTCAGGTTTCCCATCCA
>VXAC01008318.1:247747-270721 GCA_013399225.1 Rhipidura dahli | reverse complement strand
TTTTTTGTTATTGTTGTTGTTTTTTCCACATTGCCTTCATTTGACTCCAGTTGGCACAACAATAGATTAGCAGCATCCCGTTTCGCCTCACAAATCTTAATAGCCAGAAGGATTGTATTTAATGAAGTGACTCCCACCTCAGCAGAACGAGGCTGCTTTGACTACATTACCATGATAATCCACAATTAAGTTGGCATTTGCCAGCCACAACCACAGATGTCTTCTTTGAAGTGTGGGAGAAACAGCACTAATGTCAAACACCGCAGTGTGGGAACACTTGGCATGCAACACCAGCACAAGGAAACGGAGCACTTGGCCATGCTCCTGGAAGATACTGTGATGGAAGTGACATAAAGATATAATTAGGGGAATCCATACATCTTTGTATGCTTTTCTGTGAAGGTGTTGGGCAAACCACAGCGCTTTTTATTGTCCTTCAGCTCGTCTGCCATGGAGGTGTCTGAGACAAACACATCCCTGACTCTGATTTTAAGAAGGCTGCTGAGAGGCCTTCCCTTGACTTTGATCTCTGCATGTACAATAAGCAGAGCTGCCCCAGCAATGCCTTTGAGCAAAGAACCACCTTTAAATCACAGTCCAGTAGTAGTGCTCATATTTGGCTTGTGCGCGTCTTGCTCAGTTCCAGTACAGTAAGTTCAATAGGCCTGGAGCTGAACTGCAGCACAGCCATTAATCAAAAACCCTATAAAATTGAGTTCCAGGAATTTATAAATGCATAATACAAATATGAGCTGTTGGATTTTTTTCTGTAAACACTACATCTCAGCCATGCTTCTCGTCTCCCCAAGCACCAGCCAGCATAGGTTGTACTGGATTCCTGTCTGCCTCAACATTTTACCTTGCTTTGTGCCTGCTTTCCGGTTCACAGCCCTTGGGAAGGGTGGAGAGCAAGAAAATGGTCAGCACCACAAAAGCCTACTTATTTTTAAACATGGGACAAGCAGGCCATGACCCCCTGGTTCTGTGATCAACTGTTTGCCTAATTTCTGGACTAGGATGGACAGGACCGCATCCCTCCTACCTGCATGCCAGCAGCCTGTCCATGAAACATCAGAAGTTCAGCATAACCCCAAAATCTGCCAAAATACTTAGGAATCCCTTAGTGACTTCATCTAGATTGGTCAGTACGGTTCTAATATCTTTGCTTTCAGAGTGGGCAGAAAAGAAATAGTGCTTTTCGCTTTCTCGGAAGGCACATTCTCTCTGTTTGTGCTTTCCTTTTGTATGAAAACTCTCCATTCCTCTCCTTCACTCCTATTCTGTGTTTAAGCCCCAGTTTTAGCTGTCACAGATGAAAGTCTGACACTGGAAAGTTTTTCCATTGGTCCCACCTCCTTCTGAGACCACTTGACCTTCTGAAATGCTGCTTGGTGATTATTTTGGAGAGGGCTGAAAATGGAGATCACTTTCTTTGCCTTCCAGGAGTGACCTGCAAAGGACTTTCCCAGTGAATTAATTTGTTTTCATGTACTCTGCAATGCTCTGTTGTGCTTTATCCAGACTGTGATGGCATAAGCACATGTTGGTCTCTGACTCAAAAAGTCTTGTCAAGTGGGGAGAGGAGTTTTCTTGTAGGTGTTTGGTTCTTTTTTTCAGTTTGCTTTTAGTTTGGCATGTAAGCACACCTCAGTAATTCATAAGGCCCTGAAGATATTCACTGCAGCCCAAGTAAATGGAGCTGATGTTTAATTTTTCATTTTTAAGTGCCGATGCAGAACACAATACTGTACATGCAGTTTACAAGGCTCCCACCACTAGCATTTGGACTCCATTTTAAGCCTATAAATCAAATGCTAAGTATAGTGCTTATTTGGGTCTGTTAAATATTTCCTTCTCGTTTGTTCTTATCAACATCCAGTAATGATATATACATATGTCATGCAAGACAGTAAATATGCAGACATTTCAAGGAAAAGTTCAGTGCCATATCTCTGCTGATTAATGCACAAATGTTTGAAACTAGTATAAAAGCTAGGGCAGTGATAACCTTTAGCAGAGCACAGAGGAAAGAACACAGCAGATAAATGTGCTCCTATGAAAAGTGCAGCAGCAGAACCCATGTGCCACCCAGCCTCCATTTCAGGGACTCCAGACAATTGTGTTCCCTAGTCCTGTTCATTCCCAGGTGTATTTCACTCAGTCTGAGAGGCAGGAAATTGCATTTTCATCTTTATTCTTCCGCCAGCTGTAAGCTAAACCCATACTTGAAGGCTATAGCAACAAATCCATTAAGTACAGGAATCTCCTGCCACTTTGCTCATCAGTCATTTTAACTCTGTCTTTCTGTTTTTCATGGTTGCACCAGATGGAAGAGGAATCTCTCCTACAGGATACAGTTGTGAGAAGCAGCAGGTGAGGCTTTGCACAGTGCTGTTGGTTCCAGCACTACCAAAAACTTTAAAATGGAGAAGGGACCTCAAGTGCTTCAACCTGAGGACGAAGCTGAATGATGCAACTGAGAGTAAGAGGTCCTACGATTCAGGAAAACATCAATGACCTGTTCACAAAAGTGTCTTAATTTTCCAGCCAAGTCCTGTTACTAACATAGCCTTGCTACAGAATGAGAGCTGCACTTGTACCTCTCCTTCTAAGAGATTGTTTCATGAGGAGAAAATTAAGATATGAGCCGAAACCCCATGAGCTCAAGCTGCCAGAACAGATTTTTGTCCCTCTTAATGTACAGTGCAGCAAGATAAGAACTGCTTGGCTGAAGGATCAGGCAGGCACAGGGTGCCCTTCTAACAGCAATAGGATGCTTAGAAAACATGTAATTTTCATCACTGGAGGCTGCTGAGAACAGGATAGACAGACATTTCTTTACAGGGAAGAGTTTGTGAATATGAGAATGGTCATCTCTTTATTTCCATTTATGATTCAATGTGATTTTCTTGACCAAATCTTTTACTCTTTGAGATTCCCAGGGCTGATGCAAGAGGAGAGGGAGGTGTGCTTCATGTACAAAAATGTGTTTGCAAATTTATGGTTAATAGATGACAAAACATGCACAGAAACACTGTGATATGTTATTCCAAGTTTTGCATTAATGTCTATTTCTGAGTTCATTGTCTTTGCAAACTCACTGGACAGCAAAAGATAACAGATCGTAGAAAAACCCCCAAAAGCCAACCACCAAAACAACTGGCTTAAGTTTTTTTGTTTTTTTTTTTTCCTTCTTTTACTTATTTATGCCTCATTGTGTAAGAAAAACCCAGAATCTGACACTGATTCTGTACCCATGCTGTGCATGGGCAGAAATCCAGGTTTGCCAGCCTGACAGGGAATGCATTTAGCCCTGAGCCTGTCTGTCTCACTAAAATAGTCATTGAGATCTGGTAAACAAAATATGCAACGATGGTTTCAGAGCTTCCATGAATAATTCTAATGCAACCGCGTATAATTACGATTATCATAAATATCCTCTGTTTACATAACACCTCAGTGGATCTGCTGAATTCTCTGTGGCCCCTATACATTCAGTGCCATGAAATGCAAATCCTGCCTCTTCCTAAACAGTCCTTAACAAACACACTGTGGAGGCTGCATGTGGTGGGAGGTATCAGCCAGGAATATCCGAGCCTGGGTTTGTAAGGAAGAGCACGGAATCCTTTATGTCTGTGTGAGATACAGTGGTGTAAGAGCAGCAGAAGTTCTGGTAGGAATATCACCAATACTTCAAAATTCATAGAAAACTGGAGTTATGTTGGAAAGGTAAAACTGGGGTGAGAACTGAGTGCATTTTAAAAACACTCACAGGTAGCAACATGAACTGTAAGTACCCCCTCCTTGCAGAAAGCCAGCTAAGCACTCTCATAGAAGTCTAGCACATAGCAGGTGTTGAAAATGGAAATGCAATTTCCCAGCTAGGCAGAGATCCAATATTTATGAGCCAAGCCTGTGGAAATAGCAAACTGCCAATAGGGACAGAATAATTTAGCGGAAAATCAAGCAAGTTTTCCACTTCAAGAGAATTTGTCATTCACCTTGTGTCCGATCCTACTCCTCCCAGTGTCTGAATGCATTGTCTGGTGCTGAAGCAATCCTGCAAGACACTAAAACAAAGAGATGAGCATCCCTGCTGCTAGAGCTGATCACAGCTCTGTCTGTAGGTATTCAGCAGAGCTGAGTGATGCATGGCTGGGAAAGAGAAAAAAAACCCCACACACCTGACAGGGAAACCAACCTGCTGATTTGCAGCAGCATCACTCACATTTCCTAGGCAGGGTTTTGAATCCAGATTAAATGTTGCATTTACACTTTGACAATGTCAGATATGCTTAGAAATTTCTATCATGTTTGGGTGGAAACCGTTGATAAGCAGCAAAAAGCTGCTCTGAGATGTCTGGAGCATGGAAATGCGACCCTCACACTTTGGGATGGAGGTCAGAACCAGAACTGCAGAATGGCTCTGGAGAAGCAGGCCTTGGACACACCTCCTGCCCAGTCAAAATCCGAGGCACTTGGATTTTTTGTGTAGTTATAAGGGGGAGGGGGAGAATTGATAATTGCCAGACAGAGGGATCTGCGCCTGTCAACACTCCTAACTCAAAAGTCAACTCCCAAATTTGCTTGAGAATTTCCTGTCTCCTTCTGATAAGGCTCCTGTCTCCTTTTGGCAGACTCTCTATACTGAACTGCCAAGCTATGCATAACGAGCCATGTTTCGTGGGTATTTGCACAAATTTGGAAACTGCTGGCACCACCACACATGGCCCAGATATCACTGGATCAATGCAGAGCATTAAGGTGTGGGGAACTGAATGAATATGTCAAAAATATTAAAATATTCAGTGAATTCCCCTTTTTCCTTCTGTCTGAAGCTCACTCTGTTACAAGACTGGGGAGGAGGTTGGGCTCAGGCTGAGTTCTTGGAAAAACAGGCCCTAAGTGGAAGAGTTTGAAGCTGGGTCTCTGTAAGGGTGAAATCCAGCCTTGGAGAACTAGTTTTAAGTGAATTATGATGGCCCTGCCACCACCCCAGTGTGTTTGTTATGCAGGCAGACATGCCAAATAACCTCCACAAAGTGACTGCTTTTTTTGAGCTGGAACTTATTCCTGGACAGTTTGTTGTAAGCACTTGGTCAGAGTCACAGCAAGACACTTTGGAGCCTGCTTTGGCAACCCTTCACCCTCCTTTCCCTCTTCTTTGAGCTCCTACCATCTGCTGCCAGCAAAGATTCCTGCATCTCCAAAGGTCTGCAGGGTCTCCTCTTGGAAAAGGGGAACAGCTCTGCCACATGTCCCTTTTGGGGCTTGGTCCTGATCTCCTTGTTCCTGGCTTGGCTGAATATCCAAAAATAACAGGCTGTACTGCTAAATGGGTGGAATGGGTTTGTCCCATCCTCTCCAAGACACTCCACTTTTAAGAAGTCCCCATAGAGATACTTCTTTTTACAAATTTACAATAACCACCCTCAGATCAAAGTCCAAAACTCCCTTAAAAGTGCATGAGCTTGAAGGAGTGATTACAGAAAGCAAAACAAAAAGGGGCACTGAACACTGGCAAAAAGATTTTCATTTTTTTCTCTTATACTGTACTTAATTCTTTTCTTAAGCAGATGCATCACCTATAACATGAAACTACACAGGTCAACGTAAAAGGAATTTTTCTGTTTAAATAGAAAGGTGGTTTGTATCAATGTGTCCACAAAATTTATATTGTGGTGCTTTAAGAGACAGAGGCCAAAGACAGCTTTGCGCCTGATCCGTGAAAAATGAGGTTTTTTCAACTGAAATCCCTCAGAAATGTTCTGTTCATCTCAGGAAATCGGGTTATACCCCAAGAGCTGAGTATGTAAATGAAAAAATATAAAGAAATAGACTTGGTCCCCGAAACAAAAGAAACAAGAATGAATGAATGAGTGAGTGAATAAACAACTGAATGGATATCAGAGGGCTGTGCTGGGGTTTAGCCATGTGTTACTAATAAGAGCCAGTGGAGGAGTATTTAAATGTGCAGTACCTGGGTTCTAGCAATGCATTACTAATTACAGCTCAAGGAATCTTCCTTAAAGCATTCATTCAAACTGGTTTGGGTGTGCATTCATTATGACACAGGCAGACCACTGCCTGGAGAATTCCCACCCGGAGATATTTGCAGTACAAGGGTTCAAAACGAAATCACAAATCCCAGTGAGGTGATCCTGGCAATTCAAACACACATGGTAAAACTGGTCCAAATCTTTATAAAGAATCTGTTTCTGTGGTGAGCACTAGCTGTCTGTCACCTGGTATCTTCAGTGCATCAATGCCCCAGGTTTTAACTTTTATATTTTTCAAACCCTGCAGTGCCCAGTGTGTAACTCTGGAGTTTCCTGTTCCCTGTTCATTGCTGCTCTCTGTGCTGGGCACACACAACAAAGCCTCTCCAGGGCTGCTCTCCAAGGACACCCAGACCATCCTGGGCCCAAAAAGTATAAACCAAAGAGCCTCTGAGGGGGGCAAGCTGAGGGGAATTACATCATTAAACTGAAGCTTTAATTGGAGAATGAACCCTGAAATGCAAATGAACCAAACCTATAAAAGTGGGAAGAACTCGTGACCTGGGGTCCATCTCGGGGCCCATCTGGGCAGCAGCCTCTGGCTCCCCAGGGGTACCTTTGAAGGCCTTTCCAATAAATCCCCACCTTTATTCCCTTACTCCTGTCTGGTCTCTGCTTCTAGGAGGCCTCTTAAGGCATCAGTTCGACTCAAAGATTCTCAGCCAGTAAAAAGCCAGGACCTTGTTCTTTGGGGAAAACCCCCCACATACCCATGGCCAGTGAGAAGGGCTGCATTTTTCAAATGCACACCCTTCTACAACCAGGTGATGAAAGGAATTTACTCACTTAAAGCTCCGTGCGAGTGCAAGTTCCAGCTTGTTGTGGGTGAAAGAGCCTGAGAACTTTGGTCCCACTTTTCTCCAAAAGCATGATTATAACTCTCAGGGACTGCTGATCCCTCTGAAACAGCTGGACTGATCAGCAAGTCAGATAATTGCATTCCTTCTCCAGTATCAGGGCCTCACTATAAACCTTTGCGTTCCCTGGGTTCACAGAGGCACTAAATAGGAGGACAATACAAACTGGGCTGTCAGCACTGAAGATCACAGGTTTACACTGGGAACAAGTGCTTCCCTCACTGCAATGAGCAATAAATGAAATTAAACAGGACAACAGATTCATCTTCCTTCTGAACTAGAAAGAAAAGCTGTCTTTGAATTATTTCAGGGCAAGAGACCAACAAAACACAAAAAAAAATAGAAATATGATGTGTCTGCTTTTCCAAAATTCCCAAACATAGAGACAGTCTGGTCTGACTCCCAATTGCTTCTAAATAATTGTTAAAAATTAGGTACAATAACAAAATAAATATGAAAATATTTGTTGGAACAGAAATATTCTTTAGCCATGCAGTTATTGCTTTAGAATTGGGATTGTTCAGCCTGGAGAAGAGAAGGCTTTGGGGTGACCTCAGTGTGGCCTTGCAGTTCCTGAAGGGAGCCCACAGGAAAGATGGAGAGAGACTCTTGACAAGGGCCTGGAGTGACAGGACAAGGGGCAATGGCTTCACACTGACAGAGAGCAGGGGTAGATTGGATATGAGGAAGGAATTGTTCCCTGTGAGGGTGGGGAGGCCCTGGCACAGGTTGCAGGGAGCAGCTGTGGCTGCCCCATCCCTGGCAGTGTGGAAGGCCAGGCTGGATAGGGCTCTGAGCACCCTGGGATAGGGGAAGGTGTCCCTGCCCATGGCAGGGGGTTGGGAGTGGATGATCTTTAAGGTCCCTTCCTTTTAGCTTGCTTTAAATTCATATTTTAGACTGTAGATTAAAGTTTGGCATTTCTTTGTTGTTGGGGTTTTTTTAATAATTATTTTTTACAGGAAAAAAAAAATTATTGCAAGGAAATTAGATACTGCCAAGAGTAAAAGAAACAAGGTTGAAGAAATGTTGACACAATCTTTTTTTTTTGATTGAAAAAATGGAATTCAGAGGTGAAGGCACAGTCACTGCACCAAATCTTTACAAACATCTAGGAGGGAACATAGCAAGGGTCTGAGTTACCAAAAGTCTTTCATGAAATGGGAAGGCAAGTAAGGAAAACTGTTAAATCATCATCTGTTTAAGTAGACGTAGTGCAGAAGTCTGATAAAGCAATTCTTTTTCTGTGCCCCTAAAGAACTTTAAAAAAAACCTTCTTGATTTTACCGATTAAAGATGGTTTCAATTTGAGTCTTTTTGAAAGAGGAATGTGGTGATGCCTTTTCCCTTAATTCCTTTTATTTTGTCTGAGTTCTGTCCAACCCTCACCAAGGCACAGTGCCTTGTTGAAGGAGAAAAAGGAGAAAAAGAAGCTCATATGTAAAGCCTGAAGAGAAGAGGATGATGAGAAAATTGAGATGCCAAAGGCCCAATTGAGATGTCAAAGGACTTCAAAGAGCCTAACCTTTCCTGAAGTCAAACAGAAGGGATTCATACAAGAATTTGCTTTCTCAAAAAAAATAAGGAATGCATTGATTAAGGACATAAGCAGCAATAATTGTCTTTTTTTTTTCTTGGGGGCTTGGTCAGAGGTCATAGATTTACTTACTTTTCATGATATTAGGAGAAAAAGAGCAAGACTGGTGAAGAAATTTTGAAAGACATCGGCATCATATAAACATTTAAGAAATCGGGAGAAACCTTTTTTGCACAAGATATTTGAGTCTTTTTCAGGAAATCTCAGGGGAGCTTGTGGACCTCATCTACTCAGGTGATGCTGGGGCACAGAGGCATCAAACTTAGGGGGAAAAAAAGAATATTACAAATTCCTGATCTATGTTTAGAGAGGAAAAAAAAGGAAAAATTGCCAGGTTGCATAGCAGAAACAAAACAAATTGTATGTTTTGGAGGAAAAACAGAAGACAACCACAGCTGACTGGGTTAGCAAACCACAAACCCATAGGAATATGAAGACACAGGAGATAATTGAAGACTACAGGCAAAATTTGACAAAAGGCAATCAGAGCCAACTTATAGAAGAAGAATCAAGGATTGCATTATGTGTGGAAAAACACTACCAGTTTATGCAGCTCCAGCTTTGGGAAAGATTTGTTTTGCAAAAGAGAAGCAAAATTGTTTGGCAAAAGATGGCAAAAGAGGGCTGAGGGTATTTATTTACCAAGAAACTCAGAGTGTGTGCATGTCTGAAGGAAAGAAATATAAAGAAATATTGATTTGGAACTGTTGAGTAAGTTTATATATATATATATAAATATATGTGTGTGTATAGTCAGAGAACCACAGGATGGTTTGGGTTGGAAGGGACCTAAAGATCAGGCAATTCCATCCCCCTGCCATGGGAAGGGACACCTTCCACTATCCCAGCTTGCTCAGAGCCTCATCCAACCTGGCCCTGGACACTGCCAGGGATGGGGCAGCCACAGCTGCTCTGGGCAACCTGTGCCAGGGCCTCCCCACCCTCACAGGGGAGAATTTCTTCCTCATATCTAACTTAAATTTTCCTTTTCAGTGTGAAGCTTTTCCCCCTTGTCCTGTCACTCCAGGTTCCTTATTTGTATTTCTGGGGCTCTGGATTATCAGTCTCATTAGTAGGCAGAAGGGAAATTATTTGCTCAAATGTCCTTCAATAGAAAGCTTAAAGAAGTAATAGCCACTTACATAATAATAAGATTAAAACCAAAGGTGGTGTGAAATCTCATAAAGGAAATGTCAGTAAAACATAATTAAAACAAGAAAACCTACTCAGATAAAGAGCAAGGCATCTTCAGTCTTGTTCTGTGTACAGTTAGTGCACATCTATATTTGTACACATATATATGTGTACACATATTATATATATATACATATATAAAACTACATTTACACACATAATTTCCAATATTTAAAGCAAAAAAATCAGGGATTCAGACAATCTCCAGAGACTGAACAGCACTATAAGGATTTTTGTGCTTCTGATTTCCCACTGAAAGATTTACAGGTGCTACATTTCCATTACAAACTGGTATAAGAACAATGTCCGAATTATCAATATATAAATTCAATATACCCTAATATTTAAAGGCTATGACAGAACTAATGGACTTTAAGTGGAATCCAGACTGCAGTGTTCAGTGGAGGGTAGGAAAGACCAAGGCAGACAATTTCCCATGGCATAAGAAGTAAAACTTCCAATTAATTTCTTTTTTTCTGTTCAGAACTGGAGTTTTCCAGATAGTTGAACAATTAGATGACAAAAAAATACTGAAGAAATGGCTTTGCAAAATCGTTTATCTTTAGTGTAATTCAGCCCTTGTTAAGACAAGGTTTTGATGTTGGTAATTGACAAAGCTGGGCTGGTGATGAACAAACTTGACACCTGGCTCTTTTCATACTGATACTTCAGTCATTCCAGATGGCAGAGTTTACTTCTGTTCCCATCTGTTCCTTTTCAGTAAGAAAAAGGGAGGAAAACCCAAAATTGCTAAAACATTTTATGGCTTTTAGAAGTGTCTTTGAGGTTCTTTTCAAGTCCTTTGGTCTGGACCACATTCCTGTGGAAGGCTGGTGATGGCACCTAGGATTATTTGCCTCAGATCAAAGGTAGGACTCCGGGTTTCATTTTTCAGATTTGGCCAGACATGATTCATCTGGATGAGAATTTCATGGATGGAAAAATTGAAAGAGCTGGAGTCACCTCACCAACACCTTCTTGCAAAAAGAGAGGAGAAAACAAGCAAGGAAGCAAACAAACAAACAAGAGCAGTATCAGACCCTGATTAGATAATTTTTGATAGGTCAGAGCAGAATTTTGGAGAAAGCTGTGCAAGTTCACATTTGGAAAACTGTTTCTACGTTAAGAAAACTTTTTTTTTTTTTTTTTTTTGGGTGCAGAAACAACCATTCTCCTTTCCCTGGCTATTTGCAATAGTTTCTCTGTTGAGTTCTCAGGTCCTGACTCTGGTCTAAATTTTCACTGCCTCAAGATGAACTTATTCCCTGGGGGGCCATTAGGCTTCTTCCATGTAAGTGGGGTCAGAATTAAGCCTCTGTTAAGTTAGTTATCTCCAGAGCTAGCAACTGCCTGTTCAAGAATATTCAGCAGAAGGAAAATAGAGGCTGATGTATGGGAAAAAATGAAAAAAAATGAAGTGAAATCCATCAATGGAAATCTGCCAGGTAACCAGGAAATAATTTTGGATGCTACATTGTAGTCTATAAGTTTCCATGTGTTGCTAAAAAAAATCAGTTAATCAGGAGAAAATTCAGAAAACAATTAGAGTGATCAAATCTCCCTAAATAGCCATAAGTATTTAGGGTCTTTATGAATAACAATGAAAATAATCACATTTATGGACCAGTCTGAAGGAAGGTTGTGGTGCCCCTGTACACTCTGCTCTGGTGAGACCCCACCTGGGATATTTCATCCAGTTCTGGTGCCCCCAGCAGAAGAAGGATGTGGAGCTATTGGAGCAGAGGAAGCCACAACGTTGACAAGGGGACTGGAGAACCTCTGCTGTGGAGACAGGCTGGGAAAGCTGGGGCTGTTCAGCCTGGAAAGGAGAAGGGTATGGACACCTCAGAGCACCTTCCAGTGCCTGAAGGGGATACAGGAAAGCTGGAGGGAGATTTTTATCAGGTACTGTAGTCACAGGATAAGGGGGAATGGCTTCACACTGAAAAGGGATATTTAGGTTAGACAGTAGGAAGAAATTCTTTGCTGTGAGGGTGGGGAGGGCCTGGCACAGGTTTTCCAGAGCAGCTGTGGCTGCCCCATCCCTAGAAGAGTTCCAGGCCAGGCTGGATGGGGCTCTAAGGAACCTGGGATAGTGGAAGGTGTCCCTGCCCGTGGCAGGCGGTTGAAAGTGGATGATCTTTAAGGTGCCTTCCAACTCAAACCATTCTGACACTCCCATAGAGGACCAGGAAGATTTCTGATTTCAGTCATCCCAAAGGATCATGTTGTCCTGGGGGAGCTGTAGCTTAGTTCATGTGCCTCACCAAGCAGTGTGAACACCTGAGAGGAGCCTAAGGGTGTTTGCATAGACCTGGCAGAGCAAGGGACTGTCCTGTGTGCTCACCCTGCAGGGTGCTGGCTCATAACCTGCTGTCTGTGCTGCTCCACCAGAGCTGCTTTACACAGGATGTCTTAGCACCAGCCTACAGGGTGTCTTTGTGCCATTTGTCCCTGGAGAGCTTTGCTTTTGTCCCAGGTTGTGGTTTTCCTGGTGCAGTTTTGCCAATAGATTGGAGGATTGGGAAACTCTCCATGAGGGAAGGTGCAGGCATGGTAATTTGTATGGAGTTACCACCTGGAGCTCTGTCCAGGTTGCTGCCAGGCTACAGACACATCAATTATCTTTTGGAAATGGTGCTGAGCTTTTAATAGGATTGCAGAATAACTGAAGTTGGAAAAAGCCTCCAAGATCACCAAGTCCAACCTGTGATCGATCACCACCTTGTCACCCAGCCCAGAGCACTGAGTGGCAGGTCCAGTAGTCCCTTGGAGACCTCCAAGGATGGGAATTCACCACCTCTCTGGGCAACCCCTTCCAATGCCTGACCACCTTTCAGTGAAGAAATTCCTCCTACTGTCCAGCCTGACCCTCCCCTGGCACAGCTTGAGGCCGTTTCCTCCTGTGCTGTCCCTGTTCCCTGGGAGCAGAGCCCGACCCCCCCGGCTGCCCCCTCCTGTCAGGAGCTGTGCAGAGCCAGAAGGTCCCCCCTGAGCCTCCTTTTCTCCAGGCTGAGCCCCTTTCCCAGCTCCCTCAGCCCCTCCTGGTGCTCCAGCCCCTTGCCCAGCTGCATTCCCTGCTCTGGACACGCTGCAGCCCCTCAATGTCTTTCTTGTGCTGAGGGGCGCAAAACCAGACCCAGGTGTGGCCTCACCAGTGCAACCTTTCTTTTGAAAAAGAGCTGTTCTCCAAGAACAGAATGTTCTGTTACATTCCATGATGATACCTTTTATTTTCACTCCTTCCTCAAAGAATGCCATCACAAAAAGGTAACCACTAGAATTTAACTAAGGAAAAAGTAAAACTGAAGCCAAACCTCTCGTCTAAAATGGTCTCTTGCCAGCTGTTCCACTGCCACCCAGGGCTGTGTTGTTGCTAACAACTTGCCCATGGGAAAGCACTCAGTCCTGTAGTAATGAATGGCACTCAAGTTGGATGGGGGATGGTATGAAAATTTTAAGTGGAGTGGTGGAAGCCCAGTCACTTGATGAATTTAAAATTAGACATGACAGAGCTTTGAAGAATATTCTATCTGGCTGCCTGGGATCTTAGAGACACAGACCATATTAGGAGATATTAGACTGTACTAGAGATGGATTTTGTAGGGTTTAATTCTCCAGTCCTGAGGAATTTCTCTTTGCCTCCCAAGTGCACGAGTCTCCTGTGAGGTAGAAGCATCACACCCTTGATTTCTCCTGGCTAATGGACATCACTGGCTTTGTCCTTGCAGCTCTGAGTACCAATTCCCTGGTCTGTGGATGGCTGGTGGATGGGTCAACAAGGACACAGGCTTTTGAGAAAGGGAGAAGCCTGATAGGTTTTTAAACTTTGATGTCCACAGAGACTTAGTTAAGATTTATTAGAACAAGTGGGGAATTCTTGGTTTCTGAGGAGCTGACAAATTCCAACAAAAAAACCCAAAACCAAAACCAACCAACCAAACAAGCAAAAAAGTATTTGTTGCAATTTTTCCAATCAAAATACCACTTATCAAATACAGGCATATTCTCTCTCCTTCTCTGATTTCTATGGCTCAACATACTAAAATGCTTTGGATGTGCATTCACGGTGTAAAAAAATCCCAGACAACAACACCCAAGATGCAAATTCAAAGTTACAGTCTCACAAATTTTAGTAGGATTGCCTGGGTGCAACTGAAGGCAGAATTTGAGCTGTGTTTCCACATTTGCCCTGATCCTGTGTAAATCAGAAATGTACTGGGATCGGTGGAAGTGCTGGTGTCAAACCAGAGTTGGGAAAGGCACAGTCTGAACCAGAGTCCAAAGAAAGATTGTGGTAAACAAATGAACTCACCCAAGGACAACTAAACCAATGAGATATGCTTAATGGGGGTTCAAAATGAAAATTCATCAGCTTTTATTTCAGAGGAATGGGGCAAATGAGAACAACCTATTAAAAAAAAAAAATTAACAGGAAGATTTCCTACTAGAGGAAAGACAGGAAAAAAAAATCACTGGACTTTAAAAATATTTCTGTTTCCCCAAAATGCAAACTTTTCCAAAGGAGACCACTCCCTATGCTAGCAGATGTGAAAAGCAGCTTTAGCTTCCCAGGGCAAGATTTAACTCCATGAAGCTTTTGTTTATTTTTGTTTTGTTTTGGTAAAACAACAACAATAACAACAAAGAAAACTCCTCCCCAAATTCATTTTGCAGTAGTATTTAGATTGTTTTTCTTTCCTCAGAACTTGTGATGATTTGTCTTTCAACAGAAAAGCTGAACATATTTCCTGAGTGTTTCAGACTTTTAAAAAGCAGTTCGAACACAGCAAGGGAACATAGAAAGGCAGTTTGAACACAGACATTTTTCTCTGAGCAGAAAAAAAAATGTCTCTGACCAGATTAATTCATGAATACATTTTGTATTAATAAATTAATACTTTGTTCTAAGTACATCTAGAGCCCATCTAGGATGAAAGATATATTGAGGCAATATTTTGTAAAGGTGTATGATGAGATGGTTGCCACCTCTCTCAGAAAGAGTTTTACCCTGTAAAAATCATAGAGATATGGAATGGTTTGGGTTGGAAGGAAAAATCAGCTCAGTCTGAAAATGTGAAAGAGTAAAGCTGAAGAAAAATTATATGGGAGAAGGAATGGGCTGTGGATGGATAGAAAGAATGGAAAGGATAGAAAAAAATGCTATGTAGAATGACAGATATTTGTTAGAAAAATGGGCAGAAAATAAGAGATTCAGAGGAGAAAAGCCTAAGATAATACGTCTAGGAAAAATCAATTCAAAGCAACTGCATTAAATGTTAGGGAGGAAGTTGGAAAGGTATAATATTGAAAATTAGCTAGCCATGATTTAAACAAGGAATTAGTACTGGATTTATTAGACAGAAGTTCTTTTACGGTAGAAGGGAGACACAAAAGAGAAATATAGGGAGTGCAAAAAGTCATTGTAATTAGAGAAGGCAGGCAAATAGAGGAAAGAGGTCTCCTGGTTTTGGAACATTGCTTCTATTCCTAAATGCTCTAGTGGTACAGAGTTTTGGATTAAATTGAGGGAAGTCAGAAAACTCAACAAACATAATTAAGAAATTGAAGAATATTCTTAGAGAAAAAAAAATCATATTAATGCTGTAAGACAAAAATGGGCTTAAACAAAGGACAGTTTCAGTCAAATATATGAGGGATATATTTAGTAAACTGTAACAAAGAAGGAAAAATGCTAAAGATGTTAGGGGATCTGAGTGGGATAACAGGCAAATAGGGGTAAACAGCTAAGAAAAACCATCCTTACAGGAAGTTTTTTAATGTTGTAGAGTTATCTGCAACATCCATTTGGAAAGTCACTCATGTAAAATCTGACTGTGCAAATTGTTTGAGAAATGAGTGGAGGAAATAGTTTTACCTCTCACAGGAGCTGAAAACATTGAAGTGGGTAAATACTTTCCAACTTTTGAATGTACAAATCCAGGAAAGACCCCCTCAGCACATGAAATGACATGTCCCTCTCAACAACTCTAGTTTTGTGTCCCATCAGATTTATGAGGTCTATACTTGATAGCTAAAAGCCAACATATCTGATCTTGGTTTGGAGCAGAAACCAAATACTGCCCAAATCCCATCTCTTGAGGGGACAGAACCTGATTTTGTTCTTGCAAGTGTGTCCATCTCCTGGGTGAAGCAGAAGCCACGGGAGAGGATGCTGTCTTCAAACTTGTCTAACCACAGAGCTTTTCAAAGGAAGTGGTTGGGCTTAAATTTCACACTCACAACCTGAAATCAATGAGAATACAAAGTACTTCTTCCTTCTGCAGCTCTACAGTTCTCTCCTAGTTACCTCTGACTGTATTGATTTAGACTTTTGGCAAAGGTGGATGAATTTTTTGTAAGGCATTGCCTAGAAATATATATTTTTGAATTAACTAGATTCTCACATGCTAACTCAGCTAAAGTAAGATAAAACATGTGAAATCTATGGCAGGGTCAGACTCAAAATACAGGAATTTATTGCTGGAAGGTGTGAAGGAGCAACTGAGAAGAAGCACGTTTATTGCTGTGGTTCCATTATGGGCAGCAAGCACAGGCAATGTTGGAGGAGTGCTGCAAATCTTACCCTGTGGGTTGCAATCCTCCCAGAGTGTTTTCATCCCTTCTGGTGCAGGTTTTTTAACAGATGACACAAGTGGACTTTGCTCCACAGAATCCGCACATTGTCACAGCCACCCAAGAGGTGACTCCCCCTGAAGCCACGGGCAGAGTGGCAATAATTCACACTCAGCCTGATGGAAGCCTGGAATACCCCGCCATCCTTCCCATGTGCATCGAGAGGCAACCACCTGGCTCCTTCTCAGAGCCTGAGGTGACAACCAGCAAGCTCTGTCTGGATGTGCACAGGCACACAGCCTTCCTCGACACGACGGTGTCCTTGTCACACGCTCCCTCGGGAGGGAATTCCAAACCCCATCCGAGAGGCTGAGCTGGGAAAGAGCCTTCCTCGTGTGTGTGAAGAGGTGGAGACGAGGCAGAGGCAGGGAAAGGTCAGAGAGGGAGGAGTATGGGGTTCTGCTGGGATCTTTCAGGTGCTTGCTGCCCTGAAGGGAAGGGCCACAATTCTCCAGAGAAGGAGACTCTGAACTGAACTGGATGCCTGAGTGTGGCTTTTCTTTTAACTCCTTGGGAAGTATAATCTCCCTTGAAGCTTCCTGCAGAGCACTCCCCGTCCCCTTTGGGCTTGAGGCTCATGATACAATCAGGGACATAGCTGTGTGTGTTCCATCTAGCACTCATTTCACAACCTTGAAACTACTCCACATCCACCCTTAGCACTCCTCCCTTGACACGCACATCCCATCTGTCCCCTCAGAAAGCGACTGATCCCTGCATCCCCCTCTGACAGATGCACCGAGAGTCTCCCACACAGAAACAGCTGCCATCCCCCTCCGTCATCCCTACCCACGCGACTCCTCTTCCCACTGGCAGCTCCTGGACACCACCAGGCCACCCATGGCCAGGCAAACATCTGCGAGGACACCCCGGTGCTCCAGCCCCTTGCAAGCAGATTCCTCTGGCTGTGTCATGGCTGCAAAGAGCCCAGGCAGGCACAAGTGCCCCACATTCTCCGCACTGAGCACAGCTCTCGCTGTGTTCCCCTTCCTGCAACAATCCATCTCCCTTTCTCTTTCCTCAGCCAGCTGACAGGTTGATGCCACTGTTAGGTTTTTATTTTCCCCGTGGAGGGAGCAGAGTGGTCAGAGGCCAGGGAAGCACTGGTGGCTGTGGGCTGAGCAGGCTGTGGTGTGTGGTTTCAGCCCAGCTGAATCCCAATGTCTGGGGCTGCATCTCCCCCTCATGGACGACTGCTTCACCATGCCCTCCACCCGCAGCCTGCCATGGTGGGAAGTTCACTCCCACCAGAGAAAGGTGCTTCCCGCAGACTGCAACCAGCTGAGAGCACTGCCAGGAAAAATTATCCAGCTGGAGAGCTTGAACTGGACTCTGCAGTGGGAAACCAGTGTGAAAAACATGACAGAGGGCTCCCAACACCACTTATGGCTGCATGAACACTAATTGCCTGTCATTTCACAGGCTGCTTGGTTTTATTTTAGCAGGAATTGGTCCTTGCAATGAACAGAAAAGGGATCTATGAACCAGGATCCATGGGACTGATGTTATGTAAGGCCTGGGCTCAGAGGCTTCAAATTTTAAGTTTAGAGGTTCTGTGTGATCAGACTGGCTTCTTCCAGCACAAGTCCCACAGGATTACTCACAATCTTCTCACCAGCCATGGATGGAAACAAGCACTTCCCTACTCAGTGTAGAAGACCCCAAAGTCCTAGGCAAGCCACGCAATTTGAAGATGTTTTTAGACCAGATTTGAAGAACAGCTGTTGTTGATAAATGCAACTGTTTTGAAGGGAAATAAGTTCCTAGTGCTCGTCTCTGACACCCAAGATGTGTCCTACGTTTACAGCCTTCAGCACATTACTCCAGCACTTCTTCAAGCCATGGAGAAAGCCAGTGCTTTCCTCTTTGCTTTGACTGGCATCTGTAGTCCTTCTGTGTGCTCCAGCCCAGTGGTTGTTCATCCAAGAGCCCTGTTACCTTGTCCCAGAGAAATCTGTCTGCCCTTTTGTGCCAGCAGCAGTACTGAGAGGTTTTAATGCATTGGTACGCTTCTGAATGAAACCGGTTTAAATATTGTAGTTAAACCTACTAGGATTTTCTAAGGATTATTCAGCAGTTCTTCATGAAAAACCTGAAAAAAAAATCTCTAGAGGGGAGCCTGCCTGCTGTGCAAGTCATGCAGAAGGCAGGTACATCTAGAGCACGTTGGGTCCTATCGCTACCCACGCACCCAACCATTTTCCCGGTTAGTCATCCTTTCCTACCCTCCTTCTCAATGCAAACACTGCTTTCCTGGCCCTCACGAAACTCACCCCTGGTGCCGGCCTTACGTAAGTGATTTCGACACGGAGAGCTGAGCCACTAAGGCATTGGACACGTGATGCTCCCCTCTGGTAGCCACCCTGCACGTCAGCACGGCCGCCTGGGTGGCTCTTTGGGGCTTCCACATGGGCGTGCATCCCTTACAGCAACCCAGAGCCCTTACACACCTCTCAAGGGTTTCAGCTTCTTCCTGGATTGTCCTCAGCAACTGCAACTCTTCCAGTCCCACAGGCACAGCTCTCACCCAACACATTCACCCTGGCCCTCGCACAGCAGCAGCGTCCCACGTGTCCATGCACCCATCCCCACGGGCTGTGTGGATTTACCTGTGCCTCCTGCTCGCTCTGCCCTTGCACTGAACTCCCAGTCTGCTCTCCTGGTGCACTCACTGCATGCACACAGGGCCCCTTGCACACTTAAGCAGCCTCCCTCACACCAAGAGGCAGATAACCACAGGCGGCTTAAGCCATCATAAAACTTTTCTCACTCCTCATCACTCTTCCTTCCCCCATTGGTGGTTTTCCTTCTCCCAGGCCCCACACCCAGGTCTGCAGTCCTCACCTGTACTTCCCTCATTTCTTTTGAGCACGCTGTGTGCACAAATCTCTCTTATCAGACACAACTTTTCTCTCCTTCCACCTTCCCTTACACAGCCCTTGCAAGCAGGCACAGCCTGACAGGTCCCTTCCTCGCTCCCACACCACTGTGTGTCACCCACGCTGAGCTCCTCACCCCTTGTAACAGGAACTGTCATTCCCATCCACTTCCACCTCATGCCCTACAGCTCCCAACTCCACTCGCCTCCCCACACACTTCGCACTTTACTTTTGACCTTCGCACAGCCATGTGGCTTATACAGCCCTCCAGGTAGTTTTTCCTCCCATTCCTTCCCCTCCCACCCCTTTATATGTTTAGTCATTTCTCCACCAGCACATTTGTTCCATTCCCTCTTGCTGCTTCACTCAGCCAGTACCTACCACAGAGATATAAACACATTTGTTACGTCTGTTGCAACAGAAAATCGATCCTTTTTGTTTGTGTGTGCTCTCCTACTCCCACAGTCTTCCCATTATTCCTTACTTGCCATTCCTTGCCCAACTGCTTCCCCTGTAACTTATTGCCTGTTCTTCCCCTGTGTTACTCCAATTCCCCAATAAGGAGGTATTCCCAATTCTGCTGAGCAAACCACTGCACCTTTGCACCACTTCCTCTCTTTGCCTGCTAAGAAACACACCCCCAAATTTCCCCTCACTCTCTGCTCTCTTGCCCTGTATCTCCTCTAAACCACCTCTTCCCAAGGCATCTTTACAGCAAACACAGCTCTTGGTTTCATCCTCATCCATGCCTCCTGCATTCCTTCATTTTCCCCTTTTCTTGTGCTTCTCAACACCTGCCATAGCTTTATATCCTCATCACAGTTCATCCTGCCCCTATGATTTCCACTCTCTTGAATTCCCTCACACCACTTTCCCATGGCTTTTTCTGTCTCTCCCTTGAAAGCAGGCAGCACTCCCAAGCAGGCTTCCAGCCTCCTCTGAAATACCCCTAATCACCTACCCCTTCACATACTTACAAGACTCTTTTCCCCTCACCACACCCTGTCTCCATCCAGCTCATTTTTCCCTCTGCGTTCCTGTTCTCAGCACATGTTTCCATCACCATGCAAGCCTTGCCTTTCATACTCTGGTGCCTTCCTTGTAAATACATCCCCGTATCTATTTCTTGACAGAATCAAAGGTGTCTCCTTTTGACGCCCCCCACAAGCATCATGTAGCTGATTATTTTCCATACCTTTCTCCAAATAGCCAATAGTTCGCATTTTAATTCCTCCTCCAAACATCCTTTGTGCTTTCACCTTTCTCCCTCCACTCCCACTCGACACCCAAGCTCCCCCTTGCAGACCCTACCATCTTTGTATGTCCCTTTCACATCCTCACCCAGCCTCCAGCCTGTACCTTTACCCATCTCTCTCGAGTGTTACTTCCTCTTGAGAGCTCCTAAACTTTCTGCCACCCACAAAGATCCTCTTTTTCCACTTGATGTGCAGCAGTTTCCGTTTCAAGCTGACCACCTTTGCATGTCTCACCTGCCCTTATTACCCTAGTGCACAGCAGTGAACACATAGCACTTTATTTCTGCTGCATAACACCTTCCCTCCAGGTTTTTTTCTACTTTTATATGCACCATTTCATTTTTTGTTCCCTGAAGAGAAAAACACCCCAACCCACGGCAGAACAATACAAACAAAACCTCTTAAACCTACGTGTTTTGCATACCTCAACATGTAGCACCCTTCTACACAAAGCACTCCCCTCCTGGCTCTGCTGGTGCCTCCTCTTCTCCCCATGTTTTGGGCCCACCACCTGCAGTCATGCCTGGGTTTTGTCCCCCCACCCACCGTGCTCACACACAGAGCCCCTGATACTGAGACACGTGTAGCTCAGACCGGTCTTTTTACTACCAGCAGCTGGGACCACACTGAACTCTTCCATTCTCTGCTGCTTTTGTCAGGCAAGGCTTTTTTTTTTTTTTTCTCTCTCTTTTTCTTTTTCTTTTATTATTACTATGAGATTTCCATTTTCCTTGCATCCCATTTATAGGTGCTTCTTGTGCCACTTCTCCACTTGCAGGCTTGCACATATCAGGTATTTCTACGCCTGCGAATGCCTCTCCTACATGTCTGGATATTTTCCTGAAGGCACAATGCAAAGGCAGAACTTCACATACCATTTGCAACTCCTCGTGAAACAAATGACACGAGCCTGAGAGCAAAGAGTGTTTTCTGAAAGGTTGAGGCTCACAACAATCGTCTGGACCGTATAACACATCCCTGTCTATTTAAAAAGGGGGGAGGGGGAGAAGCAACCCCCCTCACACACAGAGTCATCTCTAAATAACTGGTTTTGCAATATGGGAACCAGAGAATGTGCACATAGCAGCCCTATTCAATCCAAAATATCCATCTCTCCAGATACTGCATATTTATAGTTTGAGAGATAGGACCAGCACAGAGCTTTCCCGTTTATTTTAATGAAGGATTAAGAACTGATCAGAAAACTATCTAAACCATTCAAGGACTTTTTCCCCTCTTGGCTAAGAGCAGTTTGGTGTCTCCATAAGGACTCGCCAGTAACTGACGCTTTAAGCTGCATTTCAGCTGTTTAGATGAGAAACAGCTTTCTATTTTGCTCTCTAGATGTGCATCTCTGTTGATTAGTTGTGTGCTGCATTCCTAGAAGGCACTCACCAAACGCTGGGAGCTGCAATGCAAGAATAGTTCCCCTGCCACTCCAGCACAGAGCGAGTGTATCTTTTTCACCTAGACACAGATGTGCAGGGAATCTTTTGATCTCCAGCTCTTCCCAGAGAATTTACTGTTTGGGTTTGAGGAGAATGAGGATTGATTCAAAGGTCATGAACATGGTTTCCAGTGTCTGGCACACACACAAAATAGGAAAGCTCCAGTGAAGCTGGTTACCTGCGGCAGGCGAGGTCTAGCAATTGGGAATTTTGGCTTTGCTTGTCATGGGCTCTAACTTTGCCGGAGGGTGAGCACGCTACGTGTGCTGAGGCTGGTTCTTGCAATCCACGGTCAAGATTCTCAACCCCTTTTGTTATATCTGAACTTGCTGGTTTCCCTCTTAAAACAAAACAAAAAGTCTCCTTTGCTTTTGCCTCTTAAATCAGATTCCTGTCGCCCCTCGTATTTCTCCTGCGCCGCTTTCTTTCCAGGGACCCGAACAACAGCATGAGGAGCAGGAGGAGAGGGAAACCTCGGGACTGAGGCAAACTGTGGGGCAAGTAGGGCTGGGGGAAGGAGGAGGCACAATGGGGAAGGCAACATTTGGGACACATCTACCACTTACAAGACCCCCACCTCCTCCCTATTACACTTCTTTAAAGGACCCCTCTCCCCCCCCTCTCCCCTCCGTGCCCTCTTAGGACCCTATTAGAAAACGTCAAATTTCCCTTACCGTGGTAGGAGTAACCATGGCATCCGTGTGAATGTTTCCAGAAAAGTCGACATGAAGAGAAAGGTGGATGTAAATACGTTCATTCAAAGTCCCAAAGTTGGTCTGCTTGGGTTGTGCAGAGTTGCTCTATGGGAGAGGAGCCTTAAACTCTGAGTCCCGTGAACATAATCTGCTCGATTATAACAAACCAGCTCAGCCAGATGGCTCTGTGCTCCACGGATTAACCCCTTTATCACCACACTCGGCTTTCCCTACCTACCATTTAAAACAACCTTGCCTGCCTGGGGAAGTTCAGAGAATGAGGCATTTTTTTGAAAATAGAAAAAATGTCTTTTCCCCCCTGCGTGCTCAAAAAAACACCATCCTGTGCCTGT